>CM046885.1:17615261-17671616 GCA_025688845.1 Cucumis hystrix | reverse complement strand
CCCCCCCCCCCCCCCCACCCCCCCCCAAAAAAAAAAAACACAACATTAATAGAGTACAACTCAACATACAAAAGTACAAATTTCACATAACAATATAAACATAACTTAAGAGTAATTAACCTGTAGTTTTTAGATTTCAAAAGGTTAATTAAAATATGTGTTTTAAGACTAAGGTTTTTGTTCCAACTCTTATAATCTCAAAGATAATAATTAGTGTGACAATGTATAGTTAGATAAGTATTATAAATTTTAACTATTGACTTATAGAAGTTTGTAACACCTCCACTCATTATACAAATACAAGAGAATGTTAGTAAGAACATATAGAATATGTCAAAGAATTGATTAGTTCTATTGACACCAAATAAAATAATAACAATAATTTAAAAATGTTATTAATATGAGATCTACGAGAAAGCATCGGATAAAAGTTGGAGAAAAGAAAAAAGTGAACCCCTAAAAAGAGGAGATCACATGCATTTAAAAACAATCATAATCTTGAAATAGTGATATTCAATTGATTACACTAATAAGCTTTAAAAGAAACAAAAATCAACACAACCCTATTTTTTCACTACCTTTTATTGAAGCATCGTTTTCCTATTACCTTACTTTGCGAATTTGCTATATGCATTAGCCTCCCCCCCTATGAAAATTTACCTCTTAATTCCCTATTTAAATGCACTTCAATTGAATAGGGGTATGACTATGGAATGCTACAACCACTCTTATCATTCTCAAAATTTATTGAAAATAAAGGAAAATAACAATTATTAGATGATATATCTCTCTCTCTCTATGCTTCAAAACAAATAAAGGGAGAAGTCCATTGTCGGTGAAGAGTAGATTAGGATATGAGATTTTGGAAGGGAAAGGACCACAAGAACATAAGAAATAAAAAGGGTTGGTTTTGGTTTCCTTCTCTCAAATTTCACACTTCACCAATCTGTCGGTTTGGATGATTATTGATGAACAACCCCCTAACAAATTCTAAATTTTAATTTCATATTTTTCCACCTAAAATTGATTAATTTCGAATAAAATAAGTTGTAGCCAATGGAATAATTGGGTTTCATTATGACGTTTTTATAAATTTTGTGTATACGTAATAGATAGATTGGATATATACATATATATATATTTATTGTGTAATAAGTGAGAGAGAGTGAGTATGAGCATATGAATATATAAGTGTACCTCTTTGCGTAATCGTCAAACTAAGTACAATATGCTCATTAATGCCATAGCTGGATCAACATTTTTTTTAATCACGTCTCTTATTAATTTCTCTATGTAAAGTATTGTGATGTGTTAGTGTTTGAAAATACTCAAGGTTACCCATGGTTGATAGGTTCGTCTGTGACCGTCGTCTATATTATGATTCTTTTTCAAAAACGTCATTTGAGGGTTTTGATGTCAATTGATGCAACAAGTAGAGGTATTGATATGAATCACGCTTCAACGAAGAAAAACTGTCCTTGTATCAAGTTGAGAGAGTATTCTAGAAATTACAAAAAATTCATGCATTCAAATTGATTCAAGAAGTTCTTTCTAACTTTGAATGATTTTTTATATAGCATTACAAGAAATAAGGTGTTGATTTAATTATTAATTTTAAATTATGACTAAACAGATATTAACTAAATTATGTATGTCAATAACTACGTGCATTGACAAGTAAACAATTTCTTTACTACGAGAAAGGGCTCTTGTAGTGATGGGACCCAACTTCTTGCATAACACTTCAACTTAGTTCTTCAAGATCCAACTCTTCATAAACCATACTCATCACTCATCCATTTATGTTTGGGACGGACTTAATTTTGATGGTATGAGAAATGTATATAAAAGCGTGGTTTTTTAAAAAATGATTTTGACAATTTCAAACACCCTCTTCAACATTCTAAATCTATAATATTATGAATTTACTCTTTGGAAGAAAAAAATTGTCCCAAAGATTTACAATCCGTGGCTTGTGACAAAAGGAGTTTGATGCATTACAAATAAACGCGTCTTGAATTCTTTACGGGGGAACCAAAATAAGAGGGTGAGAAGGAGTCAAAAAGTGGGGCATTCCAGTAAGAGAATCAATATTTTTATAAAATAACGGATATGTATGTTTTTAGTTTGGCTAATCTAAACCTAACAACTGAAGCGGCAGAAGTCAAAACTAAAAAAAGAAATAGCATCAAGATGCAAAGATTACAAAGGCAAATCAAACGGCAGTTGAAGCCACTGACATGCCAATGAATTGAACCTGATGAATCCTGCATTTAGGATTGGCATTTACTCACAACAAACCCCAGCAGCAGCAGGAGGGCCATATCAGGAAATGCCACAAAAAGAACTTATTTCTCTCTCCATGGCAGGAGGGTGGAGGAGGAGCTGTATGAAGTAGTATTTCAAGAAAACGAATCGATCTTTATGTGCTTTGCTTCCACTTAAAAGCTAATGAACTCCTGATGATCCACTTCGAAGCTAATGAACTCCTGATGATCCACTTCGAAGCGAATATGATACCCAGCAAGCAAGACACCCCAAGATATATGCTACCACAGCACCTACAGCAGAACAATTATATGTACACCTCCATTTATGACGTTATTTTTTTGGTCTGATATCAGATAACGTCCTCTGAAATCACCATGGGCCAGTCTGCGTTCGTCTTAAACATCGCTTCTTGATTCCTTGTTGCTTATCCATTACTTCCAATGCCTATAACCAAATCCCATCAAGAAAATATAAACCAGACATTGCCAAAAAGAGAAGATTGCGGTATCAAAGGGATGTGGTTATCAATAATCATGGGGAATCAAAGATAGAAAAATGGTTTGATGAGGGGAGGCAGAGAGAATGTTTTCACAATGAATTAACCAGCAGTCCTCACCAGTTAAAAGACCAATATGAAAATGTAAAGAGCTTAAGGCGAGGTGCAAAATGAGCATGCATGACTTCATAAAAAATACAATGTTAAAAGAAAGTTCCATCACCATCGAGGTATTATAATATACAGCTGAGGAAAAAAAACTTGAGAAATAAAAGATACAAGAAAACTGTGATGACTTTGAGTTGTGTATAGATCTACCCTTAAAACAAGAATGACTCATAAGAAAAGATTATTTAAGAAAAGTTCTTTTAATTTAAACTCTTGGTAAAATAACTGTTTAAAAGAAACTTTAAAAGTGATCCAAAAGCTATTTTAAACGGTTGTCAAACACTCCAATTTTTTTTTAAAATGATTTATTTTCAAAATTAAACACAGGAAAAGTTTAACCAGAAACACCCTAAGAAAATTCCACAGTGATGGTAAAATGCACAGACAGCTAGTCATAAAATTATCAATCAAGGAAGCATACCCGGTTCTTCTGCATTTCCATGATTTCTGCCTGCAGCAACCACACAAAATAATGATTGAGAATTGGTGATCCCCTTCATTTGATAAACAAGCTCACTGTTTTAAGCTAGAGACACTTATTTACCTGTTTCTGCCGGAGTTCTTGGTTCTCCTCTTTTAGCTTTGCAACTTCTGCTTCCAATTCCATTGTGTAAGCCTAGTGGTAGCGAAGAAAAAGTCATGGACAAATGAATATCCATCAAATATAAAACTAGCATCAATCTCGAGTTACAAATTTCAGCATGATGTGTGGTTCAAAAAATTGTATCATAGCTCAAAACATCATATAGACTAGGTGAAATTTTGTAATGTAGCAGTCACAAAGAAATAATCTAGGGGCAGAAGGTTAGAGTCGTGCAGATTCATTTTTTTATAACCACAGGCATTTGACCAGTTTGCATACACATCTCAACTAAAAGGGCATACAAAGTATTTCGTATTTTTGATAGATGGCCACTAGTTTAAACTTACAAGTTAAGAGACAGTCCTACGGTAGTTAGCTAGAAACACCTTGTATTGTGACAAAAATGTGTGGCCAGTTTTTCCTCTTAGGATGCCTTCAGATATCAAATTCTTTTAATCCTATATTTATAATATTTAGCAGCAATAAAATATCTCCCGAGTTTCAAGGAGAACCATTTGGAAATGTGTAGTGGCAGATGTGCTTTTCTTCATGGTCATAACTACATTTGTTAAATGGGACGGCCAGAACTATAGAGAGATATAAACCATGGTTTAGGTTTATTATACCATTTACGAGCGCATCTAATAAAGAATAGATCAGCACATGGATAAAGCATATTGTATGACATGCTTAAGTAATCGAGGATACAAATGCATCAAACAGTAGAGTTCACACAATGTTTTTGAGTGTAACTAAGCATTTTTCACAAATCCAGGTGCACATGACAACATAGAAGCAAGTCAACAAGAACTCAAGTTATATGGTTTAGAACAGTTAACGAAATTAGGGTGAACGTCAGAATCTCAGATCACCTGCTTTCGCGCCCGTGATCTTGCAGCAGACTCTCTGTTTTTAATCATTCTCCGTTGCCTCCTCTCAACAACTTTGTCGACAATCCCATTACCTCTCCGCCCCCTGATTCCACCATTAAGCGCGTAAGGCACAGGAGACACTGAAGAGGTATCACCATTGCTCTTTCCGATTCCATCAGAGGATAGTTGGTTCCCTGGCGATTCTGTGGCAATAGGTAACGGAGCAGCTGCTATATTGACCACTCCCATTCTTCCACCCTGCAGTGCAGAGCCTTGCATCAAATTTGTATTCAGCCCTTGATCTGCAATCCCCATAATTCCACCTCTAATTCCTGGACTAACCAGCTGACCATCACTGGGTAAAGCCAACTGAGATCCATATGTCAAAGTCGCCTGCTTTGGAAATATTGGCTGCGGCTGATGTGCTCGAACTCCATTGGCATTCAGCGATAAGTTCGACGATTGAATCTGAATGTGATTGTTATTCTCAGGAACTTTCGGCTGCCGCTGAAAAGCAATTCCAAAACCGGTATTATTGCCGAAGAACCCTCCATTGTTGGGGTTTGCTGTCACTTGAGTATCCTCTCTCACCACTCCAGCTCTGAGTAAAAACTCTTCCAGGGTCACCTCCCCAAGAGTTTGCTGCCTCTGTTGCAAATTAGGAGCAAGGGCAGCCCCGTCTTTAGCACTAGCATGTTCATTGATTATGTCCTTCCATACCTCATCCACCTTCTTCTGGCTGAGTGTTCGAGGCAGCGTCAAAGACCCCTGTCTCTGCAAATAACCACTACTACCACCAGCACTACCACCCCCTTCTTTACCAACAGCAGCAGCAGAAGATGCCATTGTTTGCATTTCTTCAGCGCTCCAAATGTTCTTCAACAGCTCATCCATGTTCATTGACCCAAAGTCCTTTCCTATACTCCCCATGCTTTGAAACTCATCGAAGGTCATTGAGTAGATCGATGATTGTCGCGCTAATGGATAGTTCGCCGGAGGCCTTCCACCTCCGCCTCCGTTCCCGCCAGATGGGTCATTCCCAAAATCTTTGAAATTCATCTCCTCCCAAGTACCAAGGAATCTGATTCAATAAGAACCAGTATCGGATCCAACCACCAAAATATCACTCCAAATTCAAGATCATTCGACCTTGGAAACAAAAACCAATCACTACAAGACGACTTCAAAAAACCTCACACGCAAAGATAACTCAAAATCCGTAGAGTTTAGGTTGGCTATTCCATTCAAACGACAGTGTTCCCCCAATTAAGAGCTCATACGAATAGAACTCCTCAAAACAGATTCCACCAAACCAGAGAACACAGAGATTTAAAAACCCAAAAAAAAAAAAAAAAAAAAAAAAAGAAGAAACCCTCACTGCTACAAGTCAAGTTCCCACAAAATTTACACAGAAAAGTCCATAAACGACAGATTAAAAAAGCAAACAAACCAAACGATGAACTAAAGGCAGAAGTGATCGAAATGCAATCCAAACAACAGAAATCAAGCAAGAAAAACTGATGAAAACGTAATAAAAAAAAAAACAAAACAAAACAAAAGAACAAAGGGGACCCGAAATTGACGTATATACTTTAAAAAAAATTAAAAAAAAATCCTGCTGTGAATTACACTTAAAAAAAAATTTCTTTCTTTTTCTTGTTTTGATTTCTGGTGGCTAATTTGGCTGCGTACCTCCTTCTTCTCTATATTAGGGCTTTGTGAAGGCGCCAAGTGTCGGCTGTCGCTTCCCATCTATCTCCATTTTTTATTATTATTATTATTCATTTTGTTTTCTCACTGATTTTCTTTTCTTTTAAATTTTAGGTTTGTTGAAGACAATGAACGATCTTTGCGTTTAAATTACTTTAAATACTTTGAATATTGATTTAAAATAAATGGAAAAGTGGGCCACCTCTCTTCCAAGATGATGAGCCTTGACGTGAAAATCAGCCAATTGTTTCTCTCAACGTGGGTTCATATCCACCGTCCACGTTTTTTGGCATTGTAATCCCTCTCCCCCTTTTTTCTTTGTTTCTGAGAGGGTAATGCTTCGTACAGTGCACATGATCCACTCGAGAATAAATCCCCTACTCCTCACACCACTCTATCACTTTCATGCTCCCCACCCACACCCACTCTTTCACTCTCCTTTTTAACTTTATCCTTTCCTTTTATTAATTATGTGCCCTAACTTTTTCTCTCTTCAAACCTAACTTATTCATGCTAATCTCAATATATATATATACATATAAGGATTCATTTCATTATATTTTATTATATTTCCTTATATCAAATCATGCAAAGTAAACAACCTCCTCTTTATAATTGAGGTCCATTATGATTCATACATAAAAAAAAAAGAAAAAAAAAACTGATTTTATATAACTTGCAACTCTAATTTGTCCTAATATCTCTACTTTGTCGTGTTCATTGGTAAATATTTTTCAAACAAATATGCTTTGAATTTGTTGGATTAAAACAATAATGTGTGAATATCCCAAATAAAAAATTTATTTTTAGGGATCTATATAGATCTCAACATTCACAAATTTTATATATATATTTTTTTAGCAAATTCAACCATTAATAATTTATTTGATAGTATTAATTGAAATGAAAATTTTGAATGGTTGCCAACACATTTAATTATTTGAGATGGGAAATTGAAATTGTGTTCACCCATAAAGTAGTTAAAAGAATAAAATATAGAAAAGAAAGGTTGATAGTAATAGTATATATAATTGAAATGTGGGGTTTTAATGTTGCGTGGAAGAGTATGGTTGGTTAAAATATAATAATGGGAAAGGGAAGGGAATGGTTTGTTAGTTTACGTGATTATTTTTGTCCATTTGTGCGTTTGGAGATCCCGATAAGCTTAGAACCCTAAATAAATAGAAACCCACGCAGTAATGCACAGTTTCCTCTAAATTCCAAATCCCCCCCTCCACTTTAAATCTTCTCTTCTCTTTCTTTATATATACTTTCTCATTCACGTACACAAATATTTACTTTCAAATTCATTAAACTATTAAACCCTTTTTAACCAACCCTTTGCTTTTGATCTTGATCTTCATCTCGTTGCTGTCCAATAAGAAGAAGAACTACTCCAACGCTCAATCAACCTCAATTCAATCAAAGATTAAAAAATAAGAAGAACAAACAAATTTGTATATAGATAACATAACATTATAAATTTTATAAATTAATTTGTCACTTTATCATCAACTTCATTAGTATTGCGTTGTAACTCTAAACAAATTTCTATGACTTTAGAGAAAGAGGTCTCCAAGTATTTTATTGAATGAATATGTTTTAGTTGTAACTAAATTTGGCTAAGAATCTCATAATATATTGATGAACTTGACAACTATACTATATATAGTAAAAATGTCCACCATTATTTTTTCATATTAAATTCTTGAGTTTAAATCATACATTAGTTTTTATATTTGTAGGTTTATATCATTTTAACTACTTTTGCTCTTAAAACATCAAATTTGGATTTTTTTTGTTTTTTGTTTTTATCAATTTTGAACAATATATTTTAAAAAATTGCAAATTCGGTATATTTTCTTTCAAGAATGTTTGTCCCAATCCTTCATATTCTTCTTCACCCCATTTATGTATTGGAGATCACAATCGAGTGTAGAACTTAAATTTGGATTTACATTTTACAAATAAGAACTTCAATCCACTTTTAATAGTTGAAACATGTTTTAGTCTAACAAATAAGCATGTCCATATTTAGAAACACAACAAATTAAAATAGGCGAAAACAAAAACAAAATGAATTAAACAAAGCCTCCCTTTTAGCTAGATAAAAACTTGGTATTAGATCCAAAAATTGATAATTTTGTAAAATATTACAAAATTTATGCCTTAAGTTCTAGCGTGCGAATTAGAAGATTCAATCTATATTTTATTTTGATATGTAAATCTCTCTAAACTAAAAGTTAATGATACATATATAGATAAAAAAAAAAAAACTATTGTAGTGTAATAGTAATTGTGACTATATAATGAGTTTGATACTTATGACAAACCATTACACTACTATACACATATTCAAAACAATATACTATGCATTTGTTTGTTTAAATAATTAACAACAGTAACCAATAGTGAATTATGAGTTAAACAAAAAAGAAGGGGGTCAGTGGGTTGAAGCATATGAGTATGAAAGTGAAATTAATTAGTTGGAAAAACTAGAATTAGGAAAATGAGATTAATAATAAAAAGAGTTATAAGTTAATGATTGGATGAATGGGAAAGATGATCTATATATATATATATATAGTTTATGATATACATATACAAAGAAAGGGTTTGAAGGAAAAAAAAGAATTAAACACAAATTCAAAAGAAAGAAGCATCTTCCAACCTAACTTCTATCTGTAAATGTGCCTTGGGTCCTACCTCCCACCTATTAATTAAATATTTATTCAATTACTCTTTTTTTTCTTTTTCTTTTTTCCTTTTTTAAATAGTAATAACAATAAAGAAAAAAAGGATTCATAATGAATGGATTAAGTTGTTACTTACACGACAGTGAATTGGGGAACGAAGCAACGTGGCAGGTATTAATTGGTCTGTGAGGCTGTCTCCATTTGGTATGAAAAGGGAAAGTAATAAGAAGTCAAATATTTATAAGTATTTGCTAAAAAACCCTCTAATGCTCTTTGACCTTTCCGTTCCATTCCATTCCCACCCTTTATTTTTTTTATATGTGTGTGTGTGTGTGGTAATAAATTACTGTTTATTAAATGGTGAAAATATTCTTATTATTCTCAGATTGTGACACATATTTTGGTTAGTGTCAAAATCATTATGCAAAGGTATATAATAACAACCACCATTTCAACTAATGTGTATTTCTTTTTTTATGGGGAAAAAGGCAAACTTTTCTCTCTAAAAGGAAGATATTTCGAAATTCCGTTGGTTAACGGAACCAACAAAACGGGATATTTCAGTTTTACCGAACAATTCCGCCTGCTTTTAATTGGATTAGCATTTTTTTTATTTTTATTTTGGGCTTTTATGGGCCTCCTATTCATAACGGAAATTGACACCAATACTATGAAAAATTCACAATATTATTCATCCTTTGTTCTTAATAATTTGTATATACACATAATAAGTTCTCTCTGTGTAACAAAAATTAATAGGTTTGAGATTATTTGTGATTTGTTAATTAATAGGATAAACCTATTCTGATTATTCATCGTGTAGCTGTTAAATTAAAGTTAATAATAGTTTAATTATTAACGATTGAAAAACTATTTAGTCAAATGAACGTTAGATTTCTGAATTGGTGGGATGAGATTATATCAATTAACAACAAAATGCAACAATTTCCATGCATGCATGTCTACTTTTGGCAATCTTAAGAAATTTTTTTGAACAATGCTTAGGTTTTCAATTCAAACAAGTTTGCTATGCTGCATAAAATATATTGAAAGCTTTGATTAGTTGTAATTAATTAATTTAATCAAAATTTCCACAGCTCAAACAATACTTATACCTCGGACTCACCATTAGAGAAAGACCAACATATATAGAAAGAGAAGAACGAATTAATTTCTACGTAACTTTTTTTTAATTACAAAAAGACTTTATAATTATTATAATTCGTATTTTTTGGCATGACTTTTCACTTATTATTTATATATAGTTGCTGAGATTTGTGTCTTAGAGCCCTTTGTATTATTCCTTAACCCAAATTTGAAGGCATGGCTAATTTGAGCAAGAAACTAAAATTTAAAATATTGGTTGAGAAGCTCTCGTAGTTTACTTACCTTTCTTTAATTAGAAGAAATAAATCGTAATCAAATTTAGCGATGGTTATTTTGTTCTGTATTCTTTTCCATATAAATATATTTGTGTGTTTTGTGTGTCAATGACATAGGCTTATTATTATTTTCAAGCCTCAAATTGAGCTTAATTTAATTAGTGGACAATGAATTTTTTTTAATATAGTTTCAATTTGAGTGAAGTGGCATGAAAAATCCAAATGTTAAAATTTAGTAAATTAATTGATTGACTTGAAAAACTTTATTCTCGCTAAGTCAAGGTTCATTAGTTTTTTTTTTTTTTTTTTTTTTTTTTAAAAAAAAAAAAAACAACCCTATAATCACTTGAGATAAAACCAACAACCAACAATATGAGCATAAATTTTAATCATCCTTTAATTTAAATATAAATTTGCGCATGAAAACAAGTAAATAATTTCAATTTTCAAGTGTGTTCTTGTTTTAAAATTAATTATCTTTAATAATCGTCATACTCACCTATTTTTTTCTTTTTCTTTTTACATGTGAAATATGTAACTTTTCATTAAGAAACTAATGTATGAGAAACATACTACAACAAAAATTACAAAAAAGATTAGTTAAGAGTAATAGAAAAAGAGTTGTTGTAATAATGCATGAGAGGAAGACCATAAAAACAGCTAACATCTTTCCAAATCTTAGAATTATTGCTACTTACATGATGTTATTAAAACTTGTAATTTATATAATGATTTCATAAGGTTTGTTTACATCTAACTTGAGAAAAAATATGTTTAAAAATTAATCTACACATACATACAGAAGGTTAGTTTATCTCTCTTCCCTCATTACTACTGTATAAAAATATATAGTTTGATTAGTCAGATTGTTACAGAAACATTGAATGTTGTTTTCTATTTAAAAAAAGAGTAAACATGGAATGTTCTATTAATTAAATATTATATTGAGTTCAAAATGAAAAAAAATAATCTAAACTTTTATGAATAAAAAATAATTATTTGGAGTACAGAATTGGACGAAGCTTCCTCAATATGCAGTGAAACCTTTCTACATACTTAATTAAGTCGAATGTAATCTATGAAAATGATATGAAAATGATTGAAAACTTTATGATTTAGGTTAAAGTATGAAAACTTTGTGTGATGTAAGTCTCTGAAATTTATTGGTTGGATCTAGAACTTTTGATGTTAGAAGCTACCAATTTATAAGTTAATTTACAGATTCATAAATTTTGCATCTTTTTTATTTGTTTGATGGACTTTTAAATTTTCAGTTTTGTATTCGATGAATTTGTATATAAAATCTAAAACTATGCATGTGTCTCGTACAAGTTCTACTCCTACTAGTTACTATATATATATATATTAAAAATTTAAGTTTGTTATAGTTTTTTAAATAAGTTGATTCGGACAAAATTAAATTTTATGTTTTACAAGAAATTCATTATAGTTTTTTAAATATGTTTGTTAGTTTCAAAAATAAAAGATACTATTTCCAAAATTTGAAGACTATTTATGTTAATATAAGTGTGTATGTACGTATGCATAGAGGTCATTTGGTTTATACTTTTATTGTTTGTGGAAGAATTGCCTAAGGAATTGATAGTTGCTTAATTAAATGCAATAATGGTTCAATCAACTACAACTTTTCTTAGTTTAAAATATGTGTGTGTGAGACGGTCATGGAAGAGAAAGGTAAAATTCCTATCTTTGTATGATAATTTATATGTTTAGTTGATCATCAATAACCTAAATTCGTTACTAATTTTTCTTTTGAGAAGTTTTTAAATCTTATTGATTGATCCGTAAATATTTTTAATTTTCTTTGTAAGTTTTTCTTGAAGAGATGAGAATCATGACTTAGCATTTTGACTTTTTATTTTTTTTTAAAATCTAAAAAGACGTCTTTCCCACCTCTATTTTTGAAATTTCTTTCTTTTGAACCTTTGTAAATATAGCAAAAATAAAATTGAAACTATTTAAAAAAAGTCAATTTAGTTTCTTTTTGCTATCTATAAGATTTTTTTTTTTTAATTTGTGTTTGTTGGAAAAGAAATTTTGTAGAGGCTATATATCTTTGCATGGAGTGAAGGGAGAAATCACTTCAGTGATGGAAAATTACGGTGAAAGGGGAATGTAGGAAAACATGATGGACGGTCTCAAAATTCGTTTTGTAGAAGATGAGCAATCACCTAAGAGTTCGTTTGAATTGACTCGAGAAAAAATAGTATTTTTTTAAACAAGACTCAAAATTTAGTATCTCAAATGTACAACTAAAAACCAAGTTTGTGGAAAATTTTATATCTCAAATATCACATGATCAAAAGAAAGGTTTGGTTAACTATTCAGGTAGAAAAATCTGAACTCCAAATTTATTATATATTTTTGTCAACCAACTAAAAAATTGTCACGCCATAGAGAGAAAATGTACATTTTTTCTTTGGAAGAAAACAAGAACTCCACATAGGGAAAAAGATTACATTTTTTAAGAGAAAAATTGGGAGAGAGAAAAAACAAATTTTGTAAAGCATAATTTCTTCCTTTGACCACACTACTAAAATTTTTACGACCATCATTTTCTTTTCTCCCTTTTGTTTTTTAAAAACGAAAATCTCTCTTCTTCGTGCATCAAACTGCAAGTTGTAAAACTGTTAATTACATTGTAATGTTTGATCTGTTAGATATAATATCTCGACCATGACAGTTTCTTAGTTCATCCATATACCTACCTGTGTATATACTCCAATCCCTCTTCTTTCAAGTTGACTTTGAAAAAAACTAAATAAATTTTAATACAAAGGAAAGTATTTGGAAGTTTCACATATACATATCCCCTTCTTGTTTTTAATTAACAACCACTGCAAGCTGCAGAAATTTGCTTTCATTCACACCCCCTCCCGACTCTCTTTCTTTCATCATAGTCATTAAATTTGAAACTTTCAAGTTGAAATCAAATACTTCAATCTCAAGAAATGACTAATTCTTTAATTTAATTGTTTTTACATGACTTTCATTTCTATATACGTGTATTGCTATGATTAATTATATGGCAATTTCACAGCTTCCATAGCTAAATTGACTTCCATTTTGATTCAGTCAATCTTTCCCACTAGTACTATAAATCAAATCATATCATTCACTGATCCAATCTGATCAATCTCCCACACACTTTCACTGGGAAAAAAAAGAGATTAAAAATGGCAAAATTTGTTCATCCTTATAGCTTTTGCAGTCTTTTCTTCTTTCTTGGATTATTGCTCTTGTTGGGCTCATCTCAAGCTTATACAAGAAAAAAGGAATTCAAATGTAAAAAGAATTTGGCAACTAAAAGCACAAGAATTGGAGTGGTTTTTGACAGTGGGTCTCAAATTGGGAAGCAACAGATTGTGGCAATGAAAATGGCTTTAAGACGTTTTCATTTTTCTTCTTCTGCCAACAGCTTGGAGCTTCTGCTTCATGATTCTCATGCCAATTTCAACAATTCATATGCTTCTTCTTCTGGTAATAATTAATTTCTTCATTTCTTTTTGAAGTTTAGTTTTCTTTACATACTGCTCAAAATTACTAGAAAATGCTAGTTACGTTATGTATTATATATATCATCCTTTACTTTTTCTAGCCTTGCTTTTTCTTAAGCTGGGTTTCCTTCTAAAGGATTATTCATATTTCACTAGTGATATTTTAATTGTAAATTTGAGAGGTTTCAAAGGGGCAGTACATTATTTTACATTTTTAATTACAATTTAGTTCTCTCTTTTGATAATGGTAACAATTTAGTTGTTCTTATACTTCATTAATTAAACAGTCTCTATTATATGGAGATTTTTGTAAGATTTAATGGGGTTTTCTACTTGATCAATAACTGTAATTGATGACGAAAATAAAGTGTTTGAAATTAAACTTCAAAAATGAAATAATTACATAATAAAAATTACACCCTTTACGTGAGTTAATTGCTAAGCACTGATATTTATAAATTAAACTGAGATGCTTCTTCTATAATAATGAAGAAATCAAAAGTGGTTTTCCATCCTTTAAATTTCATTTTCTAAAACTTTAGAATCATCAAGAATGATTTTATCTTATTCCGCAAAGTTTTGAAAATATCTTATCTTGTTAACAAAGATACAGAAGTTTTTGTTGAGGTCATATTCAAGATGATGAGATGTTTCAACGTTTTAAACAAGATATAAATGATCTTATTCTGCAGCAATAAATTATAAGATAAAACGACATATATATATATTTAATCTAATTTTAATTCTTAAATTATAACAGATAGTACTATTATTTTGGGTATGATTATGTAATCAGATGAAAGCAAAAATGAAAATTATTAATAAAAAGTAACATATTACGTGGAAAGAAAAAAAAAAAAAAACTCCATTCATACATATAAAGAAAATCATGGATATATCTAAGAGAGAAGTACTTGGACGGCTAGAATAATTACAAGATATTCTAATTGAAATTGACTCTTCATTTAAATAATTAATATCTGCAAATAGAAAGAAAATCATCAAGTGGGGGCATAAAAATCCACATAATATTTAATAACCTTAGATTTTTTCAAAATGATTTTTTTAGTACATCACATATCAAGTTGTTAACCTTGCTTCCTTTATCATGTTAATTACGTCACACTTATTGATTTTTTTTTTAATATATTTTATGTAAGTCAATCGGTTGGATGATGTAAAGAAAAAGTAAAATGGTAACTTTTTTCCCACAGCTTTGGATTTGATTACGAAGGGAGAAGTCAAAGCAGTTGTTGGATTAGTGAAAAAACAAGATTTGACTGTCATCTCCAACCATGAAATTTCTGTCGAAATTCCCATTGTTTCAACCTCACATGAACAATTACAAACACTAAGAATCCCATATTTGATTCAAATGGCCAATACTGACAATGATATCACCTACCCCATTCACTGTATTGCTTCAATTCTCTCCCATTTTCAATGCCTCTCGAAGGTTACGATCTTTTATCAAATCACAAACGATCCTTCACTCTCGCTCCATCGTTTCTTCGATTCGTTTTTACCTGCTGGTGTAGAGGTTGAGCACCATCTCGCTCTCTCGTCGGCTTCCAATCAAGAAATAGTGATTGAACAAGAATTGACAAGGCTTATGAACAATCAAAGGAGTAGGGTTTTTATAATTACACAGCTTTCTCTGGAGCTGGTTGATCTTCTTCTTGCAAAAGCAAGGAAATTGAACATGGTTGGAAATGGGTATACTTGGATTATCTCACATGAAGTTTTTGACCTAATTTCCTCTTTAAATTATTCTTCTTCCCTATTGAGCAAAATGGAAGGGGTTATTGGGTTTGAAACTTATTTCAATGACTCAAAAAAGTCCTTCAAAAGCTTTGAAACAAAGTTTAAGAAGATTTATAGATTAGAATATCCACAAGAAGAAGAGCCAACAAAAGCAAGTATCTTTGCCATTCGAGCTTATGATGCAGCTCGTGCCATTACTAGAGCCATGGAAAAGTTGGGAGATGAAAATTTAAGGTCAAGTAGTAAACAACTAATGGAGAAAATTTTAGAGAGCAATTTTGAAGGGGTTAGTGGAATGGTGAAATTCTCCAGGAAAAATGGGATGTTAATATCTGAATCACCAAATTTCAAAATCGTTAAAGTGGTGGATCAAACCTACAGAGAGGTGGGTTTTTGGACACCCAACTTAGGTTTTGTTGAGAATTATGTGGAAGTTATTAGTAAAACCACCACTAAATTAGTTAAACACAGCAAGAGAAATTTGAGAAAAATTTTGAGTGTTGGAGATTTGTCAAGGCTAAAGACATCATCGAGTGAAAATTTTCATAATCATCATAGCAAAAAAAAGTTCAAATTCGCAGTTCCTGAGAATGCAGCATGCAAAGAATTTGTGAAACTGAGCCAACATTTGAATAATAGAAATTACACCACTGGATTTTCCATTAATTTGTTTAGGGCTGTTATGAATAATATTAACATGTCAGAATTCTCGGACTATGAATTGGTTCCTTTTAAGGGCACATACGATGAGATGATAGATGCGGTCTCCAAAAAGGTAACCAACTCAAAACCTTTTCATTCGACGTAGTCAGTCTCGTGAGTTGTGAAAGTTTTATTTTCTCTTTCATATTTTTTTTAACATTTGGTTTCAGTTTTTTGAAAACTGTGTTTATGTCATATTGTCGTCTGTAGATCTTTTTTGGAGCTGTTGGAGATATCGGTATATTAGCAGAACGCTATAAACATGTGGATTACACAGTATCATATTTAGAGACAGAGATTGTGATGGTGGTGCAACAAATAGATGATAAATGGAAAAAGATATGGGCTTTCATGGGGGCTTTTCAACTTACAATGTGGCTATTAATACCCACAATGCACCTTTTTATTTCCTTTGTTATTTGGTTAATTGAACGCCAAAATAACCCAGAGTTGGAGGGTGTTGGAAACATGTTGTGGTTTTCTATTTCCATCGTATTTTACATGCACAGTAAGTTCTCTACTCATCCACTTTCCCTTTTAAACTATAACATCGATGATATCAAATAAAATTCATTAATGATTTGATCACATTTGACCCAATTGAACTATTTGTGAAACAATAGTTTTTGGAATGTCATAATGCAGGAGAGCCAGTGAAGAACGGGTTGGCTCGATTGGTGTTAGGGCCGTGGTTGTTTGCGATATTAGTGATAACGGCAAGTTTCACGGCGAGTTTGGCGTCGATGATGACGATCTCTTGGCTTCGACCATCAGTGCGGGATGTCGAAACGTTGAGAAAGATGGGCGATACCGTAGGGTGCAACACCAACTCTTTCATATGCAGTTATCTCGCTGATACCCTAAAATTTGACCCTGAAAAAATTAAGAAGATAGACTTGGTAGATGAATACCCAAAGGCATTTGAGAATGGTACCATTAAGGCTGCTTTCTTCATAAGCCCCCATGCTAGGGTATATCTTGCCAAAAACTGCAAAGGGTACACCAAAGGAGTTTCCTCTTTCAAGCTAAGCGGCATAGGCTTTGTGAGTTTGTTTTTATTTGTCTCTAACTTACAAAAAAATCTGAATTTATATATTTTTAGTCCCTCAAATTTGGAATGATCGAACTGTAGGCTATGGAAAAGGGGTCGGAGCTTGCTTCAAGGGTTTCGGCATCAATTGTGGAATTAACGGAAACGAACGAGATACCACAATTCGAATCCAACGTGCTTGCCTCTTTCAATTGTTCTTCAAATGGCAAAGGAGACGGGGTGGGCTTAGGACCGGAGCCTTTCATGGGCCTATTCATCATTTGTGGCTCTATTGCCTTTTTGGTTTTGATATCTATGGCCTATCGATTCATGAGAACGATTCTGAAGTCCGTTTGAGCTTAGTTTTTCCTTTTCTTTCGTTTCTCCACCGTATGTAATCAAAAGTTACATTCACAGTGTCTATGTTAAGTTGAGCTAAATGAGTTTTGCAAATTTTTGAATCAAATAGTTACAAATATAAGAATTAGATTTAAAATAATGAAGTATATAACAATTGATCTATTAAAGTTTATAAACAATAAAAATCTATCACTCATATACCATGTTGGAAATACCGATAGACCATAAGAATCAAAGTCTATTAGATTTTGCTATATTTATAATTTTTTTTAAAAATATTGTTATATATTTAATTATTATTTCTAAAATTGCCACCAATTATAATTACCTTTTTAAATAGGAATTTTTTTTAAAATAGTAGATTTTACAACATATATACAATTTATAACAAATTCTATCACTAATAGTCATTGATATGCTAGAGTGATAGAAGACTATCAAAAATAGAATCCAAAATTTTGCTATAGCTTGTAAATATTTTCATTTATTTTGCTATTTTTAAAAAATGTTCCCTTTTAAATATGATAAAATCCCGATTCACGTTTATGTCAATATTGAATCTACAAAAATATGGAAATATCAAAGAAAAAATAGCAAATGTGACCAAATATTTACAATCTATAGAATCCAAAATTTTGTAAATATTTAAATTTATTTTGCTATTTTTAAAAATTCTCCTTTTTGTTTCTTTTATAAACATATAATCGTTTAAAAACATATTTTAATTTGGGAAAGTAAATATTTTTATAGTAACAAGACTTCAATGATCACTTGGTTCTTAGTTCTAAATTGCCCCAACACCCAAGCAAGGATTCAAACCCTAGCTTGAGAACGAGGGCAGCAGCAACGCATATCTATTAACTTACCTACGCTAAGTCAAGACGATCAAGGTTTGATCTTTTCAACTTAAATATATTAAAATTTGCTAAAACAATAGTTTTGTTAATGTTATTCCTAGTACATATTTGAAAATTATATATATTAGAATTAGCTAGGAAAATATGTATACACCCATTTGGGTCCATGCATGTCCATCTCAGCCTTTCCCACATTTCCAAAACCCATCTTAAATTATTAGTTGACTTGGGAAGTTTTTAAATACAAATTACGAAACCCCTTCGAATTTTCCTTCTTTTATTCTATATATAATTACTGTTAAATTTACAGAATTGACTCATTACTATGTTTTAATTTGAATTATCTCTCACTCTCACTCATTATCTCTTAACAAGTCATGATTTTGAAATTTTGATTAGTCTTTCAAGATGTTCCATCAAAATTATATATTAAATTCAAGTCCGAAGATTTTATGAATTTTATATGAATAATTTCAATGCATATATTAATTGTATCCCAAATTGGCATTTAATAATATAGCGTACTAAATGCTGATGGGATTTAGAATTCTATCTGCCCCAACTTCTCATATAAATTACTATAAAATATATCAAGTTCCATTGTGTATGTATCCTTCATCAAACTACTATACTTGTAACTTGACTCAAAGAAGAAGAAAAAATGGTTGGTAATGGCTTCTGCTGCTGCTCCTTCTTTCTGGGGTTGGTGTTCTTGGTTCTGTTTTTGGGCTCAGAAGCTCATACAAACCAAAAAGAACTCAATTATTGTCAAAGAAAATTAGCAATAAATAATGGAACTGCAAGAATTGGAGTGGTTTTTGATAGTGGGTCTCAAATTGGGAAGCAACAAATTGTGGCAATTAAAATGGGTTTAAGGGATTTTCATTTGGCTTCTTCTTCATGTGCTAAGTTGGAGCTTCTCCTCCATGATTCTCATCCAAACTCTACTTCATCACCTTCTTCTAGTAATTCCTCCTCCTTCAACTCTCTTCGAATTAATTACTTGATTTAATTTACATGTTTCATAATTTTTTTTTTAAATTAAATGATTGTGCTTTTTGTCATCATTTTAAGACCGGTTTGAATTCCCTTTCTCAGATATTTTAGAGCACTTTTTCTACTAAAATTAAATAATTTTTAAAGTCAATCTAAGCAAATCCTTATCTATTCATTTCATTGATCACTTAATCTACTTTCTATATAACTCAGTGTTTAATTTATTTACAAATAGCTACCGATTATAGCTTGTAAATTATCCATGGTGAATTTAATATTATATATCAACATTCTAATTGTTACTGTATTTTCACAATCTTCATAATTATCGTTTTTGTTAAATTTGTACATATTGTTGAATAATCAAGAAGAACCTTTACAAGTTTGTACACTAAATTAATGAATAAATAGACAGAAGAAACCTAACGAAGGAAAGAATCATAAATGGAAAACATATAAAAGGAAAAGATACCGAAAAAAAATAGATTCTAATTCATATTATCCCACTTTCCTTCTGTTATTATTTGAAGGACAATAATATTTCCCTCTTGATATATATATATATATACACACGCACACACATACATATACACACACATAGGAACTCCTTTTATTTTTGTTTGAAGAACCATGAAAGTTTCCTTCTTGTGAGCTCATTTTTGGGCCGGGAGATGCATCTTTTGTGCTTAATGGATCTAGATTGAGTGTGGGATATAATGGAAATATGATTGATTGATGGTCATCTTTTGTGCTTAATTTAGATATTTTCATATCATATTTATCTCTATTCTCCCTTGGTTAAAAGAAAGTTTTTCTTTGAAGAAAATAGAAAAATTAAGAGTAATTGTAATTGATGGTCATCTTAGGAATAATAATTAAATATATAACATTTTAAAAAAATTACAAATATAACAAAGCTATCGTTGATAGACTTGTATCAGTGATAGACTCGTATTGTCTATTAATGATATATAGACCAATATTTACAATATGAACTCGGTGATAGACTTTTGTCATTGATAGAATTTGACAAATTTTACTATATTTGTAAATTTTTTAAAATGTTACTATATATTTAATTATTTTAAATTTAATTACTAAATTTGTAACTATCTACAAAATTAATGTCGAAATGTCGTAATGGATTAGAATGGGATTTTGCATTTAATATAGAAATAGAGAATAGTACATTACGTGGACAAAAAATTCTTCACTTGTAAAAGATATTAACGAATAAATAGAATAGAAAAAATAATAAATATTTTATTATTTATTATTTCATAAAATATCACTAATGCAAAAAAAAAAACAATAGTATATATATATGTGGACATAAAAAAAAGTCAATTAATTAAATTCACACATGTTTAACATTTTCATACTTTTGTGTGATTATATCATCATATTCTCCAACGACTTTTATCTTTAAATGAATCAAATTACTTTTACAAGATTGATTGAACTTTATTGCTACGCTTTTATTGCTTCATTAAAAAAAAAAGAAACTATTTGTTTGAATTTTGTGATTTTTTTTAATTAAGCTCAACTCAACTAAGATTGAATATGATATAATATTAAATTCTATATTTATCCACCAATTAAAGGAGTTATTTAACTAATAGTAACATTAGAAGTAGTACAATGAAAGTTTATATTTATTTATTTCTGAAAAATATATATGAAGTGAAGAAAAAAATGTATTTTTCCGCAGCTTTGGAACTGATTACCAAAGGAGGAGTGAAAGCGGTAATTATTATTGGATCATTGAGAAAGCAAGATTTGATTGTCAATATCTCCCACCATGAAATTCCTATAATTTTCATTTCAAATAATCCCCAGTTATTAGTAAAGCCTATCAAAACCCCTTCTTTGATTCAAATGAAAAATAGCAATTCCAACCATCATCACATCCAATGCATTTCTTCATTTTTGACTCATTTTCATTTCCAACAAAAAATCTCAGTCTTTTATGAAATAAACTCTACGACGGACATCTCAGCCCATCGTCTCTTGATCGATTCGTTTCAATCTGTCAATATAGAGATCGATTACCTTCTGGCATTACCTCCCTCCTCCAATATCATTCAAGCAGAAGTATTAATTGAAAAGGAATTGAAAGGGCTTATGAACAGCCAAAGGAATAGGGTTTTTATAGTTACACAACTTTCTCTAGAGTTGGTTCATCTTCTTCTTACAAAAGCAAGGAAAATGAACATGGTTGGAAATGGGTATACTTGGATTATCTCACATGAAGTTTTTGACCTCATTTCCTCTTTAGATTCTTCTTCTTCTTCTTCTTCTCTTTTGAACAAAATGGAAGGGGTTATTGGGTTACAAACATATTTCAATGACACCAAAAAGTCCTTCAAACGCTTTGAAACAAAATTTAAGAAGTTTTACAAATTAGAATATCCACAAGAAGAAGAGCCAACAAAAGCAAGTATCTTTGCCATTCAAGCTTATGATGCAGTTCATGCAATCACAAGATCCACGGAAAATTTAAGGTTAAGTGATCATGAACTAATTGAGAAAATTTTGAAAAGCAATTTTAAAGGGGTGAGTGGAATAATCGTGAGATTCTCCAAGAATAATAATAACAATGGGATGTTAATATCTTCTCAATCATCGCCAAATTTCAAAATCATTAAAGTGGTGGATCAAACCTATAAAGAAGTGGCTTTTTGGACACCCAAATTAGGTTTTGTTGAGAAGTTTGTGGAGGTTAGTAAAAATTATATGAGAAGTTTGTCAGAAATGAGGGTTCCCGAATCAGAACAAAGTAGTAACGGAAAAAGAAAGCTGAAATTTGTTGTTCCAAGACAAGGAGCTTGTCAAGAATTTGTAAATGTGAGCTACTATCCCAATGGGACAAGACAAAATATCACTGGATTTTCTGTTGATGTGTTTAGGGCAGTTATGAATAATATTAATTATGATACATCGTCCTACAGTCTGCATCCTTTTCATCATCGATCATATGATAGCATGATTGATGCAGTCTCCCAAAAGGTAACACAATTCTTATCACTTCTCTAATTACTCATGTTTGCTCCTTATTTTATTTTATAGTTTCTAAAAAAGTATGAATGTATTTTGATTAACGTGTTGGTGGTGTTAGAAATTCGATGGAGCAGTAGGAGACATAACAATATTGGCAAGAAGATTTAACAGTGTCGATTTCACAGTGGCATATTTAAAGACGGACATTGTGATGGTTGTAACCGAAAAGCAAGAGGCTTCGAAAACAGTTTGGGCTTTCATG
This sequence comes from Cucumis hystrix, assembly GCA_025688845.1. Classification (NCBI taxonomy): domain Eukaryota; kingdom Viridiplantae; phylum Streptophyta; class Magnoliopsida; order Cucurbitales; family Cucurbitaceae; genus Cucumis; species Cucumis hystrix. The sequence continues at coordinate 17,648,949 of CM046885.1, read as the reverse complement.
GTCGCTTTTCAACGTCCAGTTTGGATCATCTTACTCACAATGCATATTTTCATCTGCTTCGTTATTTGGCTAATTGAAAATCCAAATAACTTAGACTTGAGGAGTTTTGGAAACATGTTATGGTTTTCCGTTACAGTCATCTTTCACGTCCACAGTAATTTAAATTCTACATTTCATGCAACACATCCACTTTAATTTACTCTCTCTTTATTATATTACTTTAATTCTAATCCAACAAAATCTGTGTTTTGAATTACGAAACAATAAAATGCAGGAGAGCAAGTGAGGAATGGGTTGGCTCGCCTGGTATTGGGACCATGGCTGTTCGCGATGCTTGTCGTGACAACGAGTTTCTCAGCGAGTTTAATATTTTTGATGGCAAACTCGTGGTCTCAACCATCAGTGCTCGATGTCGAAATGCTAAAGCAGATACCAGATGCAAATGTTGGGTGCAACGCGGAATCATTCATATACGAGTACCTCACCACTACCTTAGAATTTGACCAGTCAAGAGTTAAGACGTTGAATTCAATAGACGAATATCCAGAGGCATTAAAGAATGGTAGCATTAGAGCAGCATTCTTTATAAGCCCACATGCAAACATTTTCTTGGCAAAAAATCGCAAAGGCTACACCAAAGCTGTTTCATCTTTCGATCTCGGTGGGATGGGGTTTGCTTTTCCTAAGGGATCAGAACTTGCAACGAAGGTTTCTAGTTCCATCGCGGAATTAACTCTTGCAAATACTCTATCGACAATGGAAAAGAACTTACTGGACTCTTTTACATGCTCTTCATGTGAGAGAGATAGTGGGCCGGGCTTAGGGCCTGAGCCTTTCTTGGGCTTATTCGCAATATGTGGATCTATTGCTTTCTTCGCCTTGATGTATATGGGCCTACAACTCTTGGTTTCACCCAAGAAAGATTTAAGTTTTAAAAAAGAAAACACTTGTGAATCTAAAATCAACATGCCATTACATTTGAAAGCAATACTTAGATTTGCTGAAAATGTAATGGAGAAAGATTCAGGTATTTGTTACCAACTACCAATCTCATTGTTTGGTATTGGCAGAATGACTTGTGTTCTTCGAGAAGATATTATTGCTTTATGTAACATGCGAGAAGTCCAGACTTTGACATTGGTGGCATATATGGCGTATGTATTCATTCATCAACTCTAGACTTTTTATGTAAGTACTCATTTATTGACTTTTTCATCTTTCTTTAGGTATTTGCATTCACAAGATGTTTCAAATTACATCTTCGTTGACCCATCCCTTATATCTATGGGTCACAACACCCAAGAAGTTAGAGCTCGCAACCTATGCAATAGATTAATGGCTTCAAAACAAAATCAACTCGATCTGGCTCCTTTTAATCAAGCGTAAGTAATATTATACTAATCAATTCATTAAAATGTGATGCTTTTTCTTTCATTGATATTGAAACACATAACTCATACTTTTATGTGCTCTCGGTTTACCTTTTGATCATATATTATGTGATTTGCTTTCTTGAATTGAACCTTATGGTTTTGGATTATGTTAAGGCATTCTTGGGGAGGGGGGGGGGGGATTGAAATTTTATTGTTGTCGTCTACTTTTGATTTAGCATAGAGAAACTGGTTTGTAAAATGTTTATTGTCATTAAAGTGTATTGCATTTACAGTGAAAACAATCTACTTGTATATTCTTTCTATGTAGTGATCATTGGGCACTTCTGGCTATCGATGCATACGATGAGATAGTCTATTATATTGACTCACTTCGAACAACATCAAGAGTAGATATTAGATATGTAACTGACACGTAAGTACTATGAGACAGTGATATTAATGCATATGATGAGACAATCTTTCATATATGATCTTTTCCATCTTAAAGCTCACTTTATGGCTAACGCGTAGTTGTTTCTTTGCAATAGGGCTATTACTATCTTTCGATCTCAGAAAAATATTCAAACAAGTCGAAAACAACCAATATGGAAAACTGTGAAGGTAAGTGTAAACATATTTATTCATTAATTAAAAGTATACGGTATATGGGTTATTTGCACCACTAAAGTATTTTGGTAATTTATGTATTTACAGTGTCCTTTGCAAGTTGGAGTAGTTGAATGCGGATACTATGTGATGAGATACATGAGAGATATAATCATTAATGGGAGCATAGTAGTCACAAATTCAGTATGTTATGTTTAAATGATTGTTTGAATTATTTTATACAATTTAAGTAATCAAAATATTAACTTCAATATTTTGGGTTTCACATCAGATTGATATAAGAAGCTCATATAGTCAAATCGAGTTGGATGAAGTGTGAATGGAGCTTGCTGATTTTTTGGGTGACCACATATGATTATGATGATTATATTTTGGGTTAAATAGACAAGTTTTGTTGATACTGGATATAGTTGAACTAGTTTTGTTGATATTTTGTTGACAAGGGATATATGTGAAAGACAAGTTTTGATATGGTACACTTATAGGCTACATATAAATGGAAAGTTTGGGCTACACATAGATGGAAAGCATTTAGACTACTATTAGAAGTTTGGCTAACTATATATGTATGGTTCATTGATATATATATATGAAATTTGTTAAAATATTATTACTTCTTTGATGAAAAGTTTGAGTTAATTCAATTGTTCAATTAATATGTAGTTTAGCACATTTGTGTACTCTCTTGCTTTACTTATGTTCATCATTGTTAAACTTCAAAACATGTGCATGATAAATTATGTGGATATTTTAAAATATATAATTTTTCATTTGAAAAAAAAACTTGGCAAAAAATTATGTAGAAAATGTAAAATTTTTTTATATACTTGACGTTTATAAACTGTCAAGTATAATTTAACTTGAAGCTTAAAAACTGTAAAAAAAAAAAATTCTCTTATTCTTAACACTACATTACTTGAGGCGTAAAAAGTTGAATTTTTAATATTTCAATTTATTTTGCTATTTTTAAGCCCCTATATATTATTATCGATTTTCTCCCTATGTTCCAAATATGGCTTTCAAAAGCTTGTTTTTAATTTTAGAATTGAACTTAGAAGCTCAAAGTGTCTATTAAAAAAGTATAAAAGTATTGTAAATTGATACCCCAATTCCTTATCTTGGTGTGCCGTTGAGAGGTAAACCGTCATCTTCATATTTCTGGACTGACACAGCCGAAAAAATCCATAAAAAAACTCAACAATTAGAAGTACTCATATATATCGAAAGGGAAAAAAATCACTCTCATCAACTCATCTCTTACTAGTCTCCCCCATACAAGCTCTCTATCTTCAAAGCTCCTATTGGCATATGCAAAAAAATTGAGCAACATTGGAGGAATTTTTTATGGCAAAACTCCACAGGGGGCAGAAATATACATCTCCTAAGATGGTCAAAAATCACAGCCCCTATAGAAAAATGTGGACTGGGAATTTGTCGAGTCGCGGATACAAATTTTGCATTACTTACAAAATGGCTTTGAAGGTTTGTCAATGAGCAGAAGCCTCTCTGGAAGAGAATTATAATTGCAAAATATGATAGAGAGTGCATTGGTGGGATCCTGACAAGGAGTAAATATAGTAGTAGCAAGTCGCCATGGAATTCGATTGTCAAAGGTGTGGACTGGTTCTTTGCTCATACCAAATGGAAAATAAAAAATGGAGAAAATACCTCATTCTGGCATGGATTATGGACAGATATATCTCCTTTTTCCCTCCATAAACCCAGACTAAATGCTGTATCAACTTTACAACATGGCATTGTCAAGGACTTTTGGAACCAAAATACCAATGATTGGGACCTTCACCCAAAAAGGACCCTTAGAAGCATGGAAATCCAACAGTGGTCTGAAATAAAACCTCTCTTAAGTCCCCCAAACAGCAATCTGGGATTTGACAAACCACTCTGGCAACTTTGCAACAGCGGAAATTTTAGTGTTGCATCTGTTAAAAAAGCTATACATGTTTTTGATCCCAGGGATGAATGCAATATAGACCCAATGATCTTAAAAAACATCTGGAAATCGAGTATGCCCAAACAGCGTAAATTCTTCATATGGTCCCTCCTCCATGGTTGTATCAATATGGCAGAAAAGCTTCAGAAAAGGCTTCCACAGTGGTGCTTAAATCCAATCTGGTGCGTTCTTTGTAAAACTCATTCAGAAAATAGAGACCATATATTTACCACTTGCGATGCTGCCATTTTCATTTGGAAAAAAATTTGAAAATTTACTGAATTGGCATCATGACAACACAAGCATAGCTGATTTTTGTGAACACATATGTCGCATCAACCAAAAAAACAAAAAAGGATCCATCTTGTTCAACACGATTGCAACTTCCCTCTGGTCCATTTGGCTTGAGAGAACAATCGAATATTCAGCAAAAAAGCCAGAATAGAGACTGAATTATGGAAAGACATTAAATCTCTCACGGGACATTGGAGTAGTAGATCTAAACTCTTCTCTAACTACAACGCTACTACTATAGCTTTAAACATTCATGCTTTTGTTTAACTCTTGGGTTTGTTGGGCTTTTCTCTAGCCCTTTCCTTTTATCTTTCCTGGCTTCCTGTACTCCTTTCTTAATATTAATGAAGCGGGAATGATGATGGTGCTAAGGAGGTGTCCATCTAGTGGAAATGTCCGGGTGCACCTACTGACCCTTTTAAAAAAAAAAGGTATAAGAGTATTTATTTCAACTTTTCAAGTATTTAATTTTGAAAATGATTAATTTTGAAAAATTAAAATTGTTCGACAATTACTCGACATAGGTTTTGAAACACTTTCAAAGGTTTTTTTAAAAAAAAATATTTTTTTTTCTTTTGATGAATCCAAACACATCCCTAAAATTATATAAGGATGAAATTTAAAAGAAAAGAAATATAAATTTTGAAAATTAGAAACATATATATTACCAAACAAACAAGGGCTATATTAATTCAAACTAAAGAATAGAAATGAATTTTCTTGTTCTGTGTGTACAAACTGTTCAATTCTTCTAAATTAACTGTTTGCTACTCCACGTAATTGAAGTCAAAGTTGCTATTAGTCAGAGTCGATATTTCATGAAATGTGAATTTAGATTTTTTCTTAATTTTTATGATATTATGCATAGTATTACATAGAAAAATCGTTCCTCTTTCCTCTTCCCTTCCCGTGGAGTTGAAGATCAGATCGGAAGTTTCAAAGAAGATATGAATAAATTAAATAAGCCTCACCTCGTTTACAGATTAATTATATCATCTCCAAACTAACTAGGTTAGAACGAGGACACATATATCAATTAATTATGTTTGGAAGTGATATTTACTTGTTGTATTTTGTTGGGGCCGTTCTGGCCGTTCTGGTGTTGGTCGGATCATGCTCGGAGTCTGCTAATACTAATGAAATAGGCAACTTGAGATCATGTTCTGGCGAAAACCTAAAAAGAGTGGTGAAAATGGGAGTTATTGTTGATAGTAGCTCAAGGCTTGGGAGGGAGCAGCTTGTGGCTATTCAAATGGCTTTTCAACAACAACATCATCTTCATTTTTCTAATTCATGCCAGAAGTTTGAGCTCCTCCTCCGTGACTCACCTGACAACTCCGCTCAGGCAACCGCTACCGGTAAGTTTTTTTTTTTCCTTCTTCCCTTAGCCGATTAGTTGGTCTTCACCATCTTAAAAATTAAGTTAAAGTTTATGGAAACTAAAAGATTAGCTTTCAAAAAGTTTATTTATTTTTGGAATTTGACTATTAATTCAACTATTGCTTTAAATTTTAAAAGTATTATGTCTCAACCCTAATATACAAAGGCTAAATCATTGTTGGATAACGCATTGTTAATTTTGTATGTGCTTCTTCTTTAACAACAGCTTTAAATCTAATTACGCACAAACAAGTGAAAGCCATATTGGGAACATTAACAAGGGAGGAAGTATCTTCAATCTATGAGATCCACAAGCCCTCCAAAAATATCCCAATCATATCCTTATCTTCATCTTCCTTATTACTACCAAATTCAAAATCAAATCATCAGCTTTCGTCATTTCTTCAAATGGGTAATGATATCACCCACCAAATCCGTTGCATGGCAGCCATTGTTGGTGAATTCCGATGGCGAAGAGTCACCGCACTTTATGAGATTAAAAATGAAGACTTTACCACCAACAGTATCGCCATTTTAAAACTCCTATCCGATTCACTTCGTGATGTCAATTCAGAGATTGAAAATCACATCGGTTTCTCTTTATCTGATTCTAAATTACTCATGGAAGAGAAGCTCATGAACCTTAGTAGTCAAAGCAATAGAGTTTTCATTTTGGTGCAATCTTCAATGGAATTGGGTATCATTCTCTTCAAAAAAGCAAAAAAATTAAACATGATGACAGATGGGTATGTGTGGATTGTTGGGGATCAGATTGCCAATCTTGTGGACTCTTTAGATTCTTCTGTTTTCCATAACTTACAAGGCATAATTGGGTGTAGGATTCATTATGAAGAAAAAAAAACGCGTTTCAAAAAATTCAAAACCAAATTCCGGAGGAATTATATATCTGAATTCCCAGATGAAGAAGAAGACGCTAACCCAAGTATCTTCGCACTTCGAGCATACGATGCATATAAGGCAGCCATTATCATTGCCTCCACCAACAAGAACTATAATAGCATGGAGGGTTATTTGAAATTTGAAGGAGTGAATGGGGAGGTTAGCTTTAAAAATTATGATGGCATATTATCAAAGTTACCAATGTTTGAGATCATCAACGTGGTAGGTAAAAGTTATAAAGAGATTGGAAATTGGTCCCCGGAAATTGGATTTTCTGAAAAATTATCACAAACAAGAAGCACAAATAATAATAATAATAGCGACATTATTAGCATGAAAAATTTATGGAGTAGTACATTGTTGTGGCCAGGTGAGAGTAGAAGGGTACCAAGGGGATGGGATTTTAGGGAGGGAAATAAACTAGTATTGAAATTAGGTGTTCCAACTTCGGCTACCTTTCATGATCTGCTACATGTGAAGTATAATAATCAAACAGGTGATGGATCAGATGGGCCTCATTTCTCTGGATATTCCATTACTGTGTTTAAAGCAGTTGTGGATAATTTGCCTTACGAGTTGCCTTACGAGTTGGTTCCTTATAATGGAAGTTATGATAGTTTGTTGAAAAAAGTGGGGAAGAAGGAGTTTGATGGGGCCATAGGAGACTTTGGAATAATTTCATATCGATTTAAGTACGTGGAATTTTCTGAGCCATATTTGGAAAATGCAGCTGTGATGATAGTGAAAGAGAAGCCAATGAAGTGGACTAAACTGTGGCTTTTCATGAGAGCTTTCACTCCAGAAATGTGGTTCATTGTGTTATCCATGCATTTGTTTGTTAGCTTTGTTATTTGGTTGATTGAGCGTGAACATAATGATGCCTTGAAGGGATTTGGAAACATGCTCTGGTTCTCTGTGTCTGTCCTCTTCTATGCTCATAGTAAGTATTTATCTTTTCTTTCTTTCTTTTTTCTTCTGCATGCACTAAAAAAAAAAGTAAAGAATATCTGTTTTAATATGGAATGAAAATTTTGAGATTGGATTTTGGAACACACACACACACACACACACACACATAATTGATTAATATAATTAATGACAAGAATGCATATATTTGGATTGAATTAATTTGGTAGTCGGTGAAATAGGGGAACCAATAAAGAAGGGGTTGGCTCGATTGGTGTTGGGGCCATGGCTATTCGGCATACTCATAATAACAGCAAGTTTCACAGCCAGCCTATCTTCCATGATGACAATCACCATGTCCAAACCATGGGTTTATGACATTGAAACCCTTAAGCTTAAGAATGCGACAGTGGGATGCATTACTGACTCTATATTGATTCGATTCTTATCACAAGCTTCTATTCCTCCACAGAATGTCAAACAAATACCTTCGTTGGATTTGTTCCCAAACGCATTGGAAAATGGAGACATTCAAGCTGCCCTTTTAACAGCTCCACATGCGAGAGTTTTCCTCGCTAAATACTGCAAAGGTCTCACCAAACTCACCCTCTTCAAGCTCCTCGGCATGGGTTTTGTAAGTTAAATTAATAATTGAATTACCTTATTTATTTTAACAAAGCTAGCAGAACAGATATAATATATATATAATTTTCATAATCTTAGGCTTTTCCAAAAGGATCTCCCCTGACTTTGGACATATCGTCGTCAATGGGTGAGCTGATGGAAAGAAAAAAAATGCCGGATTTGGAGGCCACATTGCTATCTACGTATAACTGCTCAAATAATAATATTGATGGGTTGGGGTTAGGGCCCGGACCTTTTGCTGGGTTGTTTCTCATTGCAGCTGTTGTTGCTTCCATCGCAGTATTATTCACAGCTACTCGTCTCCTATTGCTCAAATATCAATACCCCAATCCTCAACTAAAAGCTCCCTTCCCTTTCCCCAATTAATTTGCTTTCAAACATATCATCATTCTTTTCCATTCAACTCTTCAATATTTTGACTTTTATTATTCAAGATATGCTTGAGAAGTAAGTAAGAGAAATGGACAAAACTTTGGCCTTTCATGATGGAGGCTTTTCAACTTCCCAGTTTGAATCACAAACAACCCCTCCTAATGTCTAGTCAATAAAAAACATTAATATATATATAACATGTTATGACTACTATATAGTACACCTAATGACTAATTTAGTGGGGTCAAATATCCAAATTGAGCATAATCAAATACTTATGAGGGACAATTGATGAGTATTTTCAATTGAATTTCTTGTATGTGTTCATATATCTCTATATTTCCCTCCCTATACCTAGGGGGGAATCTCTCTTCCACCTACTTTCCCTTTTCAGTTTTCACTTAAGTAATCTTACATGAATATTAATAAACATTGACATTATTTTTATATTCGTGTTGCCTAAGTCTTACTTAAATTATTTTTTCTTTAGACAAATTTATTTGTTTATTCTTTCTACAGACTACACCTTTGTTCACTGGGATATGCAATATTATACTATAGTTATATGGATATGGATGGGTTGAATTGCTTAAAATAAGTAAACAACCAATGGATGGCGTTTCTCATTAGTTACGATTATATTTAAATTAGCATAATTAAAATAGTTTAGTCTGCACCAACGTTATTTTTGGAATTATTAATCTAACTTCCACATTATATCTTTACTTTAATTTTCTTCCCCAATTTCTTTTATTTGAAAAACTATTTCAAATAATAAATGTGATAGAAATATGTATACCAATATAACAAAATTTCATAATCTACCAATTATATAAAATACAAATCGACATTAATAAATTTTCTCTATTGATATCTAAAATAGAATTTCATATCTTTAAAAATGCATAAATATACTCCAAGAGATTATTCGAATCTCCATTTCCAAAATGACCCTATTATTTTAGTATAAGATATATAATTTCGTATTCAATTAAAGTTTGTATATTTCTATTTGGTATTAAATAACATATTATGTATATAAAAAAACTCAAGTGTGGGTTTAGATATTGGCTCAGCATCCTCTGATCTCCTTCCAAGTCAAAATTTTGAACCTTCAAGCCTTGAGAAATTTAGTAGAAAGATACTGAAAATCTAATACGTAATATATATTAATATTATATATGATTCAATTTTTGGATTTTGAATGAACCTATAAATATAACTATATGGTGTGGTGGTTAGAGTCTTAATTATTATACACATGTAAAGGGAAGATAAGGTTCATATAGTTAATTAGTAAGAGAAAAATGGGTGGAAGAGAGGATTGGGTTTCCTGTTTTGTATGGTTTGTATTTGTGTTGGTTGTAGTGAAGAATTTGGAAGAAACCAATGCAATAAGTATAAGTTCATCATATAGGCATGTTGATATTGGTGCTGTTACTGATCAAAGCTCAAGAATGGGAAGGCAACAGAAGATAGCCATTGAAATGGCTTTCCAAACCTTCCATTTCTCAACTAATTCCTTTCCAAAATTGGAGCTATCACATAGGAATTCAAATGGCAACTCAGCTCGAGCTATAATTTCTGGTAATTCAAACTCATCCTCTCATCTGTTTTTCTTTAACAAATACCAAATAGAAATTAAACTATAAACACATAATTGAGGGACAATTTTTTTTCCCTCTTTTGTCTTTTAAGCCCATCATGAATCTTTCACTTTTTTGTTATTTATTTTCAAAGTTTACTTCCCTATTACTAGAAAATCATTATAATCTTAGTTTTACTGTAATCTTTAAACAGTGTTTTCAAGATAATTAAATATTGAAAAGTAAAAAATAAACTTCTTTAAAAAAAAAATTTCAATCCAATCCAACTAAGGGTTTTTCACTCTTGTCAATTTATCAATTGGATTCAAAGGCCGAAATATTAATTATTATTTTGTTAAAAATGACATGTGTTTTCTTCTTGTATTATTATAAATGACTTTAACTCACTTGATTGGTAATTACATATAAAAAAAACTATTGTTCGTTCTAGGGGTTGTAATTATTTCCATGCAAGGGACATATAGTTGTCTAACAAAAATTTGTTTAATAATAAATAATTTCTGGACTATCTTCAAATATATAGTAAAATGAAGAAAAAAAATCTCAATCTATCACGATAGAAATAGTTATATATTATTATTTGGGTCTATTCACATAGATATAGATAATAGTTCATTTGTTTCTGTATGAATCTATCATGTGATATTTTGTTATATTTGTAAATATTTTTAACAGTTTTGTCATTTAAAAATATATTTGTTTTATTTACTTCTTTTTTTTTTTTTAATAAAAAAGATGTAGAATTTATATGGAATTATAGACTATACCTGATTATTGAATTACATAAACATATGTCTTCTGCATGCAAAGCTGATATATAAATCATCATATTTGAATTTTAATCTCACTTTCGAACATCTTAACTCTAAAAATTTAATTAGGATAATGTATTTTTTTCATATTTACCGTCAACATTTTCTTATATATGGTGCCACTAACAAAAGAAGAAAAAAAAAACTCAATTTCGTCGATATGGTTATTTTAGATGACATAATATCATTTAATAATCATAACGTGACGTGAATTTAAGTTGTTTAAAAAGTTTGTGTATTTTGATTAATTAATTGCAACTAAACATGCAAAAAAATAAAAATTTATGCATAACATCAACGTATTCGTCACCTTTTAATTTCATTATGAAAAGAAAGCTAACAAACGAACAAAAACAAAGAAAAAAACTTATAAATTAAACACAAATTTAATTGGATAAAATGAAAATCCAAATTTTTTATTTCTTTCGTTGTCATGAACACATAGACACATCATGCCCACATTTTATAAGATTCATGGACCTGTTTCAAGTTTGAATTGAAAGTCTACAGTGTTCTGTTAGAGAGAATTCAATAATAATATATCACATACATTGATTAAAATGAACATAGCACTCGATTTAAAACTATCTTCCCCCTTATGGTGTAATATTTTCAAATAAAGAATTTTAATTTAACCACAATACCAAACATGATGTTATTTAAATATTTATATTTTCCATTACAGCTTTGGATCTGATTGGCAACAAAGAAGTGAGCACAATTCTTGGAGCATTTAGTTTGCAAGAAATACAATTAATGTCCGAAATTAACCAAAACTTCATTGATATTCCCATACTATCCTTACCTATTGCTGCTTCTCTTCCTCCTCATAATAACAACCTATTACCATATCCTTCCTTTATTCAAATGGCTCACAACATCACACTTCACATCCAATGCACAGCCGCCATTGTCGCCCATTTCGAATGGCATAAAGTTACTCTCATCTATGACAACACAAACGACATATCCTTCAACATGGAAGCTTTGACTCTTCTCTCCAACCAACTTGGAGCTTTCAATGTAGAGATTGACCAAATCTCATCCTTCTCTTCTTCATATACAGAATTTATGATTGAGGAAAAGCTCAAAAGCCTTGTGGGCAGTGAGAGGAACAGGGTCTTCATTTTGGTGCAATTCTCTATTGAATTGGCCAAACTCCTTTTTCACAAAGCAAAGAAAATGAATATGATGGATCATGGGTTTGTTTGGATTGCTGGAGATGAGATATCAAGTCATCTTGATTCTTCGGATTCATCCACTTTTAGTGGCATGCAAGGTGTCATTGGTTTTAGAACTTATTTTGATCATAACAAAGATTCCTTCAAGAAATTTAGAAGCAAATTTCAAAGAAAGTATGTTTCGGAATATGATGATGAAGAGGAGGAGATGAAAAATGGGGAGCCCACCATCTTTGCACTTAGAGCTTATGATGCAGGATGGGCTGTGTCACTTGCGATGCATAAATTGCAAGCAAATTTTAGCAACAAACAGTTATTGAAGGAAATTTTAAGGAGTGAATTTGAAGGTCTTAGTGGGAAAATAGGATTCAAGAATGGTGTTTTAAAGGAACCACCCACTTTTGAAATTATTTATGTGGTGGGTAAGAGTTGCAAAAAGATGGGATTTTGGAGAGAGAATGTTGGATTTTTCAACAATATGATTGAAAATAATGATCAAGAAATGAGTAGTAGCATTATTATTCATGAAGGAAGAAGTAGAAGTGGTAGTAATAATAATGATGATAATAAGAATGGTGTTTTGGAATTACCAAGATTTGTTTTGTGGGAAGGAAATGCAGGAACATGATTAATTAAACGACGGATGATTGACGTTGAAAATTCTAACTTTGGAGTCACAGGAAGGATACTAAAAATTGGTGTTCCAGCCAACAATACATTTCAAGATTTTGTGAGAGTTTGTTACAATCACTTAAATGGAATGTACATTTCTGGATTTTCCATTACTGTGTTTGAAGCTGTCGCAAAAAACCTGCCCTATCCATTGTTGTATCAGTTGGTCCCCTTCAATGGCTCCTATGATGGATTAGTAGAACAAGTCTACACAAAGGTACGTGGGAAGGGAAAGATATATACATATATACATATATATATTAGAAAAAAAATGTTTTTATAATGCACTTTAGTTTTTCATTAAAAAAAAGACCAATTTCATAACTTTCTGATTTGACTTATTTTTTATAGTGTAGATTAGTATTTCTTAAAAAGGGATTACTTACCTCAACGTCAAAGTTGTAGGTATTTCTTGCTATAAGTTTATATTATTCAATAAACTGTTGGTGTAACACCCGCTGGTGAGGTATTATCTTCCAATTTTAGAAAACAAAGATATAGATGTCATTTTGATTGGACTAAGAACATTTTTTTTTATCTTTCTCTAAAAAAAAGAGTTGATATTGACTAGAATAGACCATTTTTTATTTTTTTTTTGTTTTTGGGCGAGATAATTGAACTTCAAATCTTGAAGAAATAAGTGAATGGATTCCTAGTATAAAAACCATAAAAAAAAAATAAAAAAAAATGATGCATTTTATATCAATATGTTTTTCATTAGGGTTTGGATGGTGCGGTGGGGGATATCGGAATATTTGCAGACCGATTTCGATATGTGGATTTCACAGAGCCATATTTGGTGTCTGGACTTCTTATGATAGTGAAAGAGAAGACAAAGATTTGGAAAGAAATATGGGCATTCATGAAAACATTCACAACCACAATGTGGATCATTTTGCCAATCTCCCATATTTTTATAATCTCAGTTGTCTGGCTGGTTAAAGACGATAGTGGCGACGACCCATCAGGATTTGGAGAAATGCTATGGTTTTCAATAACCGTCATCTTTTACGCACAAAGTAAGAATTCAAGACCCCTATTTGATAACCAATTGTGTTTAATTATTTTCTCAAGTTTTCAAAAATGAAATTGTACTTATCAAACGAGACTAATTTGATACAAATATAAATTATAAACGAATGCAGAAAGAGAAGTGAAAGGGTTTTTAGCTCGGTTGGTGTTAGGGACATGGTTGTTTGTAATTCTTGTGGTAACTTCAAGTTTTACTGCAAGTCTTACATCTATGATGACGGTTTCGAGATTTGCTCCATCAGTTGTTGATATTGAAACATTAAGGCAAATGAACGCAACTGTGGGGTGTAACTTCAATTCTTTCATCATAAGATATTTAAATGATGTGTTGAAGATTCCACTTTCTAATATTAAGGCCCTTTCTGGGCTTGACGAGTATCCAAAAGCATTTGACAATGGAGAAATTGAAGCAGCTTTCTTCATAACTCCACATGCTAAGGTCTTTCTTGCTAAGTATTGCAAAGGCTACACCACTGCAGCTACTTTTGATCTTGGTGGCCTTGGTTTTGTAAGTTCAACTAACTATCTGCTTTACTTTTTTTCAATGAATTATTTGATGATAAAAAAGTAGTTTTCTTCTCCTGATTTTATCTTGTAATATTCAAGAAAAACTAAATATAAGCGCAGAGACCAATCTGCACCAAAACACAACATTTCCTAATGAAGAAAAAAATGTTGGATATATGTTGCAGGCATTTCCAAAAGGGTCAAGTCTAGCGGTGGACGTATCGACATCGATCATTGAGCTAATAGAGAGAAGAAAGATGCCACAATTAGAAACAACTTTATTGTCCACCTTCAATTGCTCTCCATCGAGCCAAGTTGATGGGTCCTCAAGTTTAGGGCCTTGGCCTTTCGCAGGTTTATTCTTCCTTTCGGGAAGTATTGCAATTTTAGCACTCATACATATTGTTCTTAAATGGCTTATAAATTGGTGGCGCAATAATAGACGTTCACAAGTCAAGCCCATGGATGATGCCGATGCCAATGCCAATGCCCATACTCAACCCAATATTGTAATTCAATTTTCAAACGTATCCAGGTTATAACAATTAATAAATACTAAACTTATATTTATCAGTGTCAAACTAAATCGAATATAACTTAATTGACATTAACATGTGAATTACCTGTAATCACAGGATCTTTAATTTGAATTCATCTATCCTAAAGAAAAGATAAGAGACAATAATTTTCTACTGACCCTAAACACTAAATCATACTTTGGTTTCAAAATATTACTTCAAAAATTTGTTAATTATATGTTTTTAACAACCTTAATTTAGCATTTAAACCTTTCTTGATATATAATCTATCTTAGTCCATCACATTTTGACTTATTTTGTTATATTTGAAAATAGCTAAAATTAAAAATACTTCAAAGAGGCCAAAGGGATAAGGTGAAGCAAGCAATCAATTCATCAAAGTCAGCGTTACATCTTGAAGGATATTCCATCGAATATATATTATATACTTACGCGCAATTCCTTGGTCCCTTCTCTAATTTGAACTCTTTCCAAACTTATAGGTCAATAGAATCCATACAAATATATGAATATTAAACTTTATATTATAAAATGTCAATATTAATAATTTCTCAATTTTAAGCATATAGTTTTTTTTTTGTTAGAATCCAATACTTTAAAATTTGTTTAATTTTAGTTTTCCTACTCTCAAATATTCATTATTTTAGTCAACTGAAATATAGAAGTTAACTTTTCCCAAAGTTGATTAATTAAATAATCCAATAATTTGCATGCAAAGAAACACAATATGTGAATATATTTTTAAAATTATAGTAAAAATAAAAAGCAAAGAATAATTAAAAAAAAATAGTAGTAAGAACTAAATTTAAGGTTTATTCCTCGAGAGGAAATAAAATGGTGTTTACAATTGTTTATAACATATAATAAATTTTGTCATACTAAAAAAAGCTGCAATAATAGCTATCATACTCCACTCCATGTTTACATTTATTTATAATATAGAATTAGCTATGGTAAAACTATTTAAAAATTATTGTTTCATTGCGGTGTTTACTCTATCGTTTATGGACTAAAATACTCTCGTGATTGCTCGAGTCTAGGTGGCTTTTAGTGGAATAAAATATGATTAAAACCAATCCAAGATGTGGAATAAAATTGGAAGCCATTGGCCTTTGTCTCCAATTAAAATCAACGTAGAAAAAATGGAGAAGTTTCCCTCTCGGCCGTCCAAATCATATATTTATAACTTATAAATATCCTTCCCTTTCAAACTAAATACTCATATATATATATACATACACATAATATCATGTCCTTGTCCATTCACTTCAATATTTTTCCCATCTCAATTTTCTAATCATATTAATTCCTAATTAAACTCCAATAACCATATGTCCCTCATTAAATTACCTTATAATTTCTTAGGTGAATACCCATTATCTTATAACATGAATATTATCAGTTTATGTTTGACTATTTCCTCCATGTCCTTTTCCATATAATTTCTCAAAATTTAAGGCTTCTTCCCTTCCCTTCTTCTGTACTCATGTGTGTAGATCAATTTGCCTCATGCATCTTCAATTGTTAAAAATTATGTTTACCAAACTTTGGTTCTTCTGTTTCTTAGGGTTTCTCTTGCTGAATGGTTCATCCTCTAAAAACGATGCCAACTTCCAATGCTCTTCTGATGAACGGAAAACAGTTCTAAACGTTGGAGTTATTGCTGATAATAGCTCAAGGGTTGGAAGAGAACACATAATTGCCATTCAAATGGCTGTCAAAGATTATATCTTCACTTCATGTTATAAGGTGGAGCTCCTCCTTCTGGATTCGCCTGAGAACTCCGCTCATACAACCGCCACGAGTAAGTTCGATCGCTCTAACTTGTTTATATTGAAATTAATTTGAGAGAAAATATAACATTACACGAACTCAAAATGTAACCTATGTCCCTAGCTAGATTTTATTAGGTTTCGGTTTTGCTCTTTAATTTTGAAATTTGTTTCTGCTATCATTGTACTAAATATAATCTTTGTTTGTTGTAAATATGTGATGTTTTCTCACAAGTTTAGTTCGTCAAAGGCTTTTGATCTCTATCATATCTTGTTGTTTATATTTCCAAAAATTTTAAAATTTGTTTGAAAAATATTTCCTTAGAGAGTTTTTTTTCTCGTTGAAATAAAATGAAAATCAACAAAACAATTGAAAAAAAAAACAATTTAAAGTTTAAACATTCACATAAATTAAAATGTAACTGATGCTTGTGCAAAAATTATGGTGTAAATAGAAAAGATATATACATATATTGAAACATTTCAACATTCAAAAGTATATATTTTTTAATAGATTCCAAAGTTAGACTAAAATTAAAAATAAATCTTTTCAAAGTCAAGAAACTGTCATAACACATATGATTTATTTAGAGTATAATTTAACTTAAATATAACAACTTATAATAATATTTGTAACAGGTTTGGATTTAATTAGCAACAAGGAAGTGAAAGCTATGTTTGCAACATTGACAATGGAGGAGGTATCTTTAATCTTCGAACTTAATAAAACCTCCATGAACATCCCTATTGTATCGTTATCTTTAGCTTCCATAGTACCGCCGCCGCTGCCACCAAACCAGCCCCCCCGGCCGCGGTTCATTCAAATGTCTAACGATATCGCCCATGAAATGCAATGCATTGCAGCTACAATTGGCAATTTCCAGTGGAAAAGAGTCACTGTGATTTACGAACAAAAGAATGGGTTCCCCACCAATATGGCCATTTTAAACCTCCTCTCCAATTCTCTTGGAGATGTCTATTCAAAAATCGAAAACCATCTTGCTTTCTCTTTACTAGATCCTGAGCCTTTAATTGAACAAAAACTGATGAACCTTAGCATTAATAGCAATAGGGTTTTTGTTTTGGTACAATCTTCAGTGGAATTAGCTACCCTTCTCTTCGATAAAGCCAAAAAACTAAAAATGATGACAAATGGTTATGCATGGATTGTTGGGGGTGAGATAGCAAATCTTGTTGATTCCTTATATTCATCTACTTTCAATAATTTGCAAGGTGTTATTGGGTGCAAGATTTACTTTGAAGAAACTGAAGATTCTTTTAAAAAATTTAGGACTAAATTTAGAAGGAATTATATGTCTAAATTCCCTGAGGATGAAGGACAAGGTGATCCAAGTATCTTTGCACTTAGAGCTTATGATGCATATTGGGCCATTGCCACTGCCTTGGATGAAATTGTATCGAAAGGAAACCCTAATGGAAGAATTAAAGAGTGGCCTAAAAAAGTTTTGAGAAGTAAAACTGAAGGTTTGAGTGGGGTGGTGAGCTTTAAGAATTGCATATTGTCAAATTTACCTACTTTCCAAATCATTAATGTTATTGGGAGAAGCTATAAAGAGATTGCATTTTGGTCACCTAAGTTTGAATTTTTTGAGGAGATCAATAATACAGGTTCAAGAAATGCATCGATGGATTTTTCCAGCTCAGTCAATTGGCCAGGTTAGTATATATATATACCCTTAAACATCTCTTTAAAATAGAATCTTTAGAAATGTTTAATATATACATGCATCATTGGATGATTTGAAGAGGCATATTCCTATAGAAAAAGCATAATGCCATTATTTGCATAAGAATTAACAACTAAATAATTATTATAAACTAATGCTAAATATATATTTTAAATGGAACATTGGAGTGTTCTTAGATTCAAAGTTTGAATTCAGTTTTTTTAATTAAGTTCTAACATTTTTCAATTATACTTTTTGTTTAGATGAATACTAAAATTGATTGATGATAATGTAATACATGTGACATGACAATTATTAGGTCTCATCTAAAACAATAAAGTTTTAATTCTTCTTCTAAATTTCTAATTAAAAAAAACATTATACCCTCATTCAATCAGTGATTTGATAGGTACATTAATTGAGATATTATAAGGACTCTGGGTCAAGTTTCTTGTGTTTTTATCTTATTCTTTGGTTACCTTCTAACATTTCAAAAAGTAGAAGTATTTTACAACAACCGTAGAACGTTTCTATCCAAACCAGAACAATTTTTTTCTCCAATCAATTGGAATGGGAGCTAAATTTTCCTATAAAATCGATCAGTACTGTATAATTAGCTAGGTGCTTTATGTCAATAGTAATTAAGAGTACAATAAAAAAAATGAAAACATGTGAAACAAAAGTTGATAGATTACTTATTCAAACGACGACTTAAAATGAAAGATGAAGATAACAATCTAATTTTGTAAATGAGGTAGGTAATGCGAAAACGGTGCCGAAAGGATGGGACTTTAGCTACGGAGAGAAAGCATTGAAGATTGGAGTTCCAACAACAGCAGCTTTCAAAGAATTTGTAAGCGTGAATTACAATCACACAGATGGACCTCATGTTTCTGGCTACTCCATTAGCGTATTTGAAGCAGTTGTAAGCAATTTACCTTACTTCTTACCATATGATTTCATCCCCTTCAATGGCTCTTATGACGATTTGCTCAAAAAAGTTTATACCAAGGTAAACCTTAATTATTAGTTTTTCATACATATTATATTACCTATGTGTGGTAATGATAATAGATAACGACACTCTAATACTAACAATATTTTTTAAAGATTTTCAAATATAGCAAAATCATCGATTATAGATTGTTATTAGTAATGGACTTTAAGAACTAGGTCTGAATTCTGCTATATTAAAACCGATATACATATATTCTATCTTTAAATTTCTTGTTTTATTGTGTAACTTTTTACCAATATTTAAAAAAAAAATCATGACAATTTTCTATTTGAAAATGATAAATATACTTGGTTTTTTATGGTGTACTAATAAAGTACTACTGTTATTGGAAAACAAATATTGCAGGAGTTTGATGGGGCAGCGGGAGATTTTGGGATATTTGCTGACCGATTTAAGTATGTGGATTTTTCGGAGCCATATTTGGAAAATGCAGCAGTAATGATAGTGAAAGAGAAGCAACTGAAATGGACAAAACTATGGATTTTCATGAAAGCTTTCACTGCCAAAATGTGGCTCATTATGCTTTCCATGCATGTTTTTATATCTTCTTCCATATGGCTCATTGAACGTAAACACAACGAAGCATTGAAAGGAATTGGTAACATGTTATGGTTCTCCGTTTCCGTCATCTTTTACGTCCATAGTAAGTTATCATCAATTCATTTCATTCAATATATTCTCAAACTCCTGCTAAGTTATATTAGAGTAAATTTAATAATTATACCAATACTTAGCTTCAATAACTAACATATATATGTTCACAGGAGAACCAGTGAAAAACGGGTTGGCTCGAATGGTGTTGGGGCCATGGCTATTTGCAATTCTGATAATAACAGCAAGTTTCACAGCAAGTCTATCGTCGATGATGACAATCTCGAGGTCTCAACCATGGTTTTTAGACATTGAAACGCTAAAGCTAAAAAATGCCACAGTGGGTTGCAACAAAAACTCAGTAATGGTGAGATTTTTGACACAAGTGTTGTTAATTCCTCAAGAGAAAATAAAGCAAATACCATCAGTAGATATGTTCCCAGACGCGTTGGAAAAGGGAGAGATTCAAGCAGCATTCTTTTCGGGTGCCCATGCTAAAGTGTTCCTTGCTAAACATTGCAAACAGTACACCAAAGCTACCATCTTCAAGCTCGTCGGCATGGGTTTTGTACGTACACGCTTAATTATATATCTCTCCCTCAACCTTTATAATAATTTAAGTAAAGTTTATATGAAAAAAAAAAAAAATGAAAAAAAGAAAAGTGAGTTAATGTAATGAATGTTATATGGTTTGGTGACAGGCATTTCCGAAAGGGTCACCCCTAACGGTGGACATATCGGCGTCCATCGCAGAGCTTACAGAAAGAAGAGAAATGCCAGACTTGGAGTCCACATTACTATCTACTTTCAACTGTTCTTTGAACGACAATGACCCGGACGGCTCGGCTTTAGGACCCGAACCCTTCGCCGGTTTATTCCTAATTGCCGGTTCCATTGCTTTTGGAGCTCTTCTATTTACCGCCGGTCGTCTCATCTTGCTCAATTTGGGCTGGATCAAACAACACCCGGCCACTAAACCCAAATCCTATCCATTTCTATGTTCAATTTTTTAATTATTATTAATTACTTTTTGTAAAAAGAAGGTGATGTTGATTTCTACGTGTGAGTGTTTGATGTGATTATAAATAATTTAATATAATGTTGAAAAAATCAAATACTTGAAATTTGATCCAAAGTGTATTATTTGGTAAGTATACATCGTAGGAAGAAATTAGAAGAAAGTCTTTGGTTCTCAAACCCGGGAGGGACCCACGCAAATTCCACCTGTCCCTCTCTTATCAATTTCAATACCCGTTTTCATTCACGTCGCGTCATTCCCACACACCAATCAGCATATGCCAAAACCCCCCGTCTTCTGACGGCGCGTCGCTCCTTACATCATTTTGATCCCCACGTTTTTGGCTTCTATTTGTGTAGATCTCCGCCGACAAATATGGCTTTACTGGCACCTCCTTTCACCTTTTTCTTTTTCTTATTCCCCAATTCTTCCCCTTCATCTTCCATTTCTGATTTTTCATTCATTGTTTTTTTGGGTAATCTAAAAGTTTGAAATGATTAAAATGCTCCAAAGATTCCAGTAAAATTTCTGACGAAAACGATGCGTAGATCCCACTCAATTCCCTAGAAAAGAAATTTTGTTTAAATCTCATTTCCAAAACCCCACCACCCGAATCCTATAAATATATACGACAGCCTTGCAATCCATATATATGTGTATATATATTCTGTGTGCCAGTTCATACTTCATTTTTTTTTACTCTCTTCATCTCTTGCTTCCTAGTTCTTCCCCCCCAGATCTCCTTCTCTTTCGCTTTCTTCAGCTTCCCCAGAAAGAAGCTTCTTCTACTTGTACAGATTCCGAGGTTTTTGGCCTAATGGGGAGCTTAACGGTTTAATTGAAGTTGGTTTTTGATCAAAGGGGGAGAAAAATGGACGGTGGTGATGGGACTGTGAGGCTTGGAGCTGTGAACTTGAAGCCGGATCGGAACGCTTTTGATTTAGGTCCTGATGTCTCTGTTTCGTCTCCGGTGACACGGCAGAAAGCCGCTGCTGCTAAACAGTTCATTGAGAATCATTACAAGAACTATCTCCAAGGTCTTCAGGATCGAAAAGATAGGTATGGTGTTTCTTTTAGTGGTCGTGTCCGTGATTTTAATTTCAAGTTTTGTTTTATGTTCTGCTGTGAATTTTTGTGGAGACTTTGAGAGGAAAATTGTGGAAAATGTCGGTTTCGTATTGGAATTATTCCGAAATTATTGGCTAAACTTTATGAATTTATCCAGACGGAGAACGCTTCAACGAAGAGCGCAAGAAGCGCAGATGTCGGTTGAAGAACAGGAAGAGATGTTGAGGAACTTGGAACGCAGAGAAACAGAATTTATGAGACTGCAAAGACGTAAAGTTGGAATCGATGACTTTGAACAATTAACAGTTATTGGCAAAGGTGCATTCGGCGAGGTATAAGAAAATCCTATCTGTAGGAACTTGAACTATTTTCATTGTGCTTGAATATAGGACAATTACTCATTTGCTTGTTTATTAAGCTTAAAGATTCAGTTCTACTAAAATTTTACAGAATTGCCCTAATAATTTTGTGGTATATTTTCTTATTTATGATGTCTATGCAGGTTAGATTGTGTCGTGCAAAAGGAACTGGGGAAATTTTTGCCATGAAGAAGCTGAAGAAATCAGAGATGCTTAGCCGTGGGCAGGTGAATTTGGAATGTTATGAACTTGTAACTGTACTCTGTCGAACATACACCTCTCCTCAAGAAATGCCTTTGCGTTCACTTCCTAATAGGGCAATAATAGTATTATCAGCTTGTCCACATGAAGAATTAGATAATTGAACGCGGTAATTTAATATACTTGTTACTTGGCTTTAACGTGAGATCTTTTGATGAGATTGCAGATAGAATTAGACCCTCAAGAATATGAAATAGATTTTTAGCCACTGCAATACCACTGCAGATCTTTCAATGCTTATATGTTTATATGTATTGGTGGCTACTGGATATTAAGAAGAAATGAACTTGCTCATGAGTTTGGAATTTATTTCATAAATTATTAGGACCCTAACATTTCTAGTGTATGGAAGCCTTTTTGTAATTTCCAATTTTTGATGGGTTCCTATCTTTTGTATATTTCATCATACGAAGGAAGTATCTATCTTTTTCTATGCAAAAAGAAAAGTAAAAAAGAAATCTTATGGAGCATTATTTTTTTCTTTTAACACGTTCCAGGTTGAGCATGTTCGATCTGAGAGGAATTTACTTGCAGAGGTTGATAGTCGGTGCATTGTAAAACTCTTTTATTCTTTTCAAGATTCTGAATTCTTGTACCTTATTATGGAGTATTTACCTGGTGGTGACATTATGACATTGCTAATGAGAGAAGACATTCTGTCAGAGGATGTTGCTCGGTTTTACATAGCAGAGAGCATTTTAGCTATTCATTCAATTCATCAGCACAATTATATACATAGGTAATCCCTTATATCTTTCTTTCTTTCTCTTTAGATCTGCTCACCTGTTTTCTTAATGTGTAAAAACTGTATTACAGGAAAAATAAGAAAAATGTAGAAAATAGGTCCTCAAAATGGAAGTTGTATTCATCCTCTGTAAACTGCCTAACAGTTTGCTCCTAGAGTCATTCCTCTTCCTGGGTTTCAGACCACTACATGCTTCTTTATTCAAGCGTATACTGGACCTTACTCTTACTTAAACAGTACTTCACTTACAGGGATATAAAACCAGATAACCTGATACTAGATAAAAATGGCCATCTCAAGCTTTCAGATTTTGGCTTGTGCAAGCCTCTGGATGATAAGTATTCAAGTATACTTTTGAATGATGAAGACCTAACCACCCAGCAGTGCAAAAATGAAGGTCAAAGTCAGTCTGACTCTAATGGATCCCATTGGATGATGCCAAAAGAACAAATTCAGCAGTGGAAGCGTAATCGTCGTGCACTGGTATTGGATTTAGCATCTGTTCTAGTATTTCTTAGCATTTCTTTCTCTGCTCAAACTTGACTATCAGATTAGTAATTACGTCATTATGTCTGCAGGCCTTTTCAACTGTTGGGACTCTGGATTATATGGCACCTGAAGTACTCCTTAAGAAAGGATACGGAATGGAGTGTGATTGGTGGTCATTAGGGGCCATTATGTATGAGATGCTGGCTGGTTATCCTCCTTTTTGTTCTGATGATCCAAGGATGACTTTCCGTAAGGTAAAATCTGCTCAGTATCTTGACTATTTGTTTCTGGTTTATAATTTATTAAGTCCTTCGTGTGGATTTCTTTCAGATAATAAATTGGAGAACTTGCCTGAAATTTCCCGAGGACCCAAAAATCTCGGAGGAAGCTAAGGACCTGATCAGCCACTTGCTTTGTGATGTTGAAACAAGGTTGGGAACAAGAGGAGTAGAAGAAATAAAGGTAAGCCTCGTCAAAGAAAATATTTCCTTTTAACTTTGTCAAGGATAGAAAATCATAGCTTTTATTTATTCTATTACAAAGGACAAATAAAGCCGCCCGTTGAGGTTTCCCCAATTGAACAGGAAAATATAAATAAATAGTTACTACAGTCTACAGCTATACAACGCAGTTCCAAATGCTCCTGGAAGTGAACTGTTGTTCTGTTGTCACCTTTCATTTTTAGCAGGTCATGTTCAACTAATTAGTTGTTCTTACAGTCACATCCATGGTTCAAAGGCATTCAGTGGGATAAGCTGTATGAAATGGAAGCTGCATACAAACCAACTGTCACTGGAGAACTAGACACTCAGAACTTTGAGAAGTTTCCTGAAGTGAGCATGACACTAAACCTTGCACCCGATTGATAGTTTGTTTGTGTCAAATTTTGTGATCTCTTTAGAATTTTTAATGCTTCTATTCATTTATATATTTATAGTTCTTTCCTTGGACCACACCTAAATTTACTCCATTTAAACCTACATTTCTGCTATTGGTTACTTAAATCCGACCCTTTCACTTTCTATTTAGCTCCTAACGTGCATTTCCTGTTTATTTCTTTGGAAACTCCATACCAAATATTGAAGAATTATTACTGAATCATAACATATCTAGGTGTTCATAATGCTACTATTTACAAGTAGTCATAGTGGAGTCTGTAATGGGTTTATGTGCCATCATTTGTCATAATTTACAGATTCTGTGAAATTTGTTCCTTATCTTTACATAATTTTTTCAACCTCCATTGAGGTGTAGACATGAACTTTGAAGTCCTTCCCCTTGCCACCTTTATTCCTTCTTACTCTTTTGCTATGAGTTTGTTGTACTAAAATTCTTCTCCTTTTCCTCCCCCAATAATGTAGGTTCAAGACCCTCCCTCAGAAATGCCAACTGTTGGACCTTGGAGGAAGGTAATAACATACTCATCCAGCTAGAATGATAGTGGAATAGTGTTTGTTCTAAATTAATTGGAATTTCTTATTCATAAGCGAGTTGTTTGTGTGTGTTAGCTTGTCACTTGGTGCCTTTGACTCTACCGGCTGTTGCAAGTGTAGGGTACTTTCATAACTTGTATGTTTCTCTTGGATTTTAAATGAGGGGACTTCGGTGGCTTATTCAAAATTTTGAAACTCTTCATTTCTTATAACTTTTCCGTAAATCTCTAACTAAATTCTAAGATGATATACAAATTGTTTGATTCATTTTTGTTGTGTAACAATTTGCTGTAGCGGTATTGATAATATGAAATTTTGCCGGTGGGTATATTTGAAAGTTTTACACCTTCACTTCCTATTATTCCTTGAGCTGCTCACTATTGCTTGATTGTTCATTTTATGCCATTGGCACTTTCCTTCAACATCGTTTTTTTTTTCAGATGCTTACTTCAAAGGATACCAATTTCATTGGATTTACTTTTAAGAAATCAAACGTCAAATCACTTGAGACTACAGGTACATTGAACAATACAATGTCATTTCTTTAAATCACTTCCTCTTCACATATTCTTTAGCTTGTTAGCTGAACAATATATGACGCTATCATTTAAAGGATATCTCGATCCATATAAACACAGTACTCTAAATCTGATCTCTTGTATTTTTTTTCAAATTTAGCGATGTGAAGAAGAAGATTGGAATATACTTTTGGAACAGATGTTTAATATTTTAACTAGCTTATCTATGATCAAGTTTGGTAACTGAAGGATTATACTTTCACTATTAGAAATTTAGAATATTAAACAGAACCTTAATTTGCAGGTACATATATACATTCAAACACGTCATCAAAATCACCATCTCTAGTTTCGTTGTTGGGTATGGCATTCTTCTCCTGAATCTCCCCTTTTCCTTTAGAAAAAAAATAAAATTGTAAGCTGAGGGAGCTTTGGGTTGTATTACATGTTTAACAAGCACTTTCCATTTTGGTTCAGATCGAATAGACTTGCAAGAGACTGTGATACCAGAAGTTGAACAAAAGCAGGAAGCATAAAAGTCTTGATTTCTTCTGTTGCCCACTGTTTGGTATATGAAGGTTATGATCACATTCTAAAATCCAGCAAAGATGGTTTACTTCCCGTCTGGATATTGTTATATTTCATTACAACTGTAAAGCAAAAATAAGCAATTGAGTTCAAATAGGATCAATTTTTCTTCTTGACATCAAATGATTCCCATTATTTTCTTTTAATCCTTGTAAACATTTGGTGAATTGATGCAATTTTGTCGGTTAAAGTGGATCTAATGCTTGTTCATGTTATTCCTTCATATCTGTTTTGTGATTCCTAAACTTGGGATTGGGAGTACTGAGTAGCTGCTCTCTCTAGCCGTGTGGTTGAATTTGTTAAAATTCCAATGAAATTCTTACAAGTGAAAAAAAATGTTATTTGCTAAAATTCAAAAGAAAAATTATTTTTGCCATTTTTCAAAATAACTCATGAAAACGTTGTTATATCTCTTATTATTCTTCCAATTTTCCTTAAGGTCCATGTAAGTCTTAATATTAGTAATTATTAGTCAAATTGATCATTCCACCATCTCAATTTTTTAAAATATTGAACACCGGTAGACATTCCAAATAAAAGTAAGTTTGTGTGATGAAAACATAATTTCTCTGTCATTTTCAATATATGTTTTCCATTCTGTGTTTCATTATCATCCATAATTGTGTTTTTCCTCTTCATTTGAACGAACTACCAAAGTACAAGAAGGCAGGACAATTTGTAGACCTTCACTTCCAACTAAATATCTAAAACACCAAACCCTCCAACAAAAATACAAAAACTTCAACATTTGGATTTCTCTATCATTAATAACCATGCATCACAAATGGATCCTTTTTACATTTATGCATTTATGGAATCCATTTTTATCCTTAAACTTGTCAAGTTATATTATATCAAATTTCAAAAGTTGGATTCATCCAAGAAAATTTAGGTTGATGAATAATGAAGAGTGAGTGATTTGATGAGTAAAATTAAGTTTGAATGAGTGGGGAAGAAAGCAAGGAATAAAGGGAGATAGATTCTTGTGCTCTTTTAAGAAGAGTGGATGAGTTCTTTTGACCCAAAAGATGAAAGAGAGGCTAAAGATAAAAGAAATTTTAGGATCATACCTTCTCTCCTTTTTAATTTCTTAACAAAAAGAATATGTTCATTTGACATGGTGGATAGGAAGAACATGAATCAAACACTTGTCTCTATTTAACAATAATCCATTTTTACTTTCGAATATATAATCTTACACAACATTCATCCTTCTTATAATTAACTCCTATAAATATTTCTCAAACTAAGTTTAGCTTTTGTGATTAATCTCACAGATTTCACTTGAGAGTAAATTAGAATTAATATCTAAAATTTTCAACAAAAAAAACCCTAAAAAGTTAAGTTCATGCATGACAGTAATTTCTTTTTTGTCATATTTCAAATTACTCTTAAACATACTTTTTCACTCAAAATTGATTTAAATCTTTATTTCACACTTTTAGATGCTATCACACTTTTAGATGCTATTTATCGAAGAAATTAGCTTTGAATGTTTTAAGAAGATTTTGAAAATGATAAATATGGTTGTAATCATTTTCATAATTACATTCAAACATACCTTAAACGACCGAGCATTTCAAGATACTAGTGGATGTGCACGGAACGATTAGGACACTCATAAGATTAAGATTGTTTTGGACCACGTTAGAAGCACATGATTTTTGACTTACCCTAAGGGACGTTTTCTAATAGGTCCCACCATCAAAGATTTTAAATCTCAAAATATTTGCAATAAAAAAAACTCGATATAATATATACCACATGATACCATAAAATTTATACATATGAAGGAAGAAAAGAAAAATTAAACTTTTATACAAAGTGTGTGTGATGGGATTTATTCTATCTCTATATATATATTGAAAAAGGTAAGCACACAAATAAAATAACAAATATAGTTTGGAAGATCCTCGAGTTGTAAGTTTGACGCAAATGTAATATCAAAATTGAAGAAGATGCATCGATTTTCTTTTTGTTTTGTTTGTTTTGGTTTGAAAATATTTGAGATTGGTTGAATTTAGAATTTCATACACATAAACACTTACCCTTTTTTCTTTACTTCTACTTTAGAATAACATTCTCTTCCTCTATCTTCCAATCCAAAAGCTAATAAAATTTGTCAAAAAAAAAAAAAAAAAAAAAAAAAACTTTTTACTCCCTACATTTTAAGTTTAATTTCTCTTGTATTCTAGTTTGAACTTTGAGCTTTTAATATAATATTTATTTAGTTTTTAAATGTTGAAATGTTTTAGGGTGTGTTTGGGAGAAATGTTGGGTTATGGAGGGTTAGTGCTATGATAAAACTAGTGTTATGATAATATGTGTTTGGGGTAAGAGTTATGTAGGAAGAGTTATGAGGTGATTATAATAAAATGTGTTTGGAGTGGGGTGGTTATGATAAGATGTGTTTAAGGGAAAGGTTATGTAGATAGTGTTATGAAATTTATTTTTTTATACTTTTTTTTTTAAATTCGTATTTTAAATTCAACACAAATTTTGTATATTTAATTTACCAAATTATCTTATTTTCTTAAAATAAATTTTAGTAGTTTCTTTAAATGTGCGTCTATTTCCAACATTTTTTTACGTAATCGTTACGTGCGAATAATTTATTGATTTTTTAAAGAAATTTGTATTCTAAATCCAATACATAGATTTCGTATAATTAATTTTTCGAAATGTCTTATTTTCGTAAAACATTTTCCAGTCATTTTTTAAATACGACGTCAATTTTTAACTTTTTGACGTAATTGTTACGTACAAATAAATTATTATTATTTTTTTAAAAAAATTCATATTCTAACTCCAATACACAAATTTTGTATATTTAATTTACCAAATTGTCTTATTCGCAAAACAATTTGCCTTAATTTCTTTAAATACGACATGAAATTTTCAACTTTTTTTTTTAAGTAATCGTTACAGTTGAATAAATTACTATTTTTCTTTTAAAGATAAAACAATCTTAGTTTTCTTCTTACTTAAATATTATGTTTTTTTTTTCTTCTTTTTAAATTAAAGGATTGTGGTTCCAAGGAGCAACAAAAAATGATAAGAAATTATAATGAATCAATGAAAGATATAAAAATAAGGAAGAAGAAAGAGAAAAAAATAGTACATTTTGAAAAGTAGGAGAATAATTTGGTAAAAAATTTAGATTCAAAATTTAATTCAAATAAATCTTAAATCAAATTTCGCCATTAAATTGATTTTTTTAAAAGAAAATTCTTATACATTTAAAATTTAAATACTTTCAAAATATATATATATATATGTTATACATTTTTTAGGTTATTTAAGGATTCAAAAGTTATTTAATTTAATATTAAATCGTCTAATTTAATTTTGTTTTCACTTTTTATATATTTAATAAAATTCATTTTTTAAAATATTTATTTAACTTAAATTTATCAGAAATAGTTTAGATAAATATTTGAAAGGTGAAAAACGAATAAAAAACATGAAATAATAAAGTTTAAAAAAAAGTTTAATACAAGGGCTAAATGCGTAAACTAATCATAATTAGTATTTAATTAAAATTAATTTCGTAAATAAAATAAATTAAAAATAATATTCTTTTAAGATTATTAAATTAATTAAAAACAAATGACATTTGATAAATAAAATAGTAATTTTTTTAAAAAAATGAAATAATAAAATTATGGAAGTTGAAAATATAGGATTATGAGGAGTTAAAAATACATGTTTATGAAGAGTTGAAGAAGGATTGAGAAAGAAGAAAGAGAGGGAAGAGGGGTTGAGAAAGAAGAAAGAGAGGAAAGAGGGGTTATGATAAACCTAAAACAAGAGTTATGATAACCCTTCCTCCAAACAAGGGTTGAGTTATCGTAACCCTAACCCAATAGTGATAACCATTGGGTCAAACGACCCTTATGTTTTACTATAGAGTTTTTAGTTTAGTTTTCATTTCATTGCTAGAAATGAATTCTTTTAAACTAAATAATGTGCATTCTGATAATTGAATATTTAGGAAAAAATCAAGGTTAAAAGAGTATATCAAAATACTTAAAAACTGAAATAAAAATTTAATAAGTAGTTTTTAGGGGAAATTTAAACTCAAAATTCATGTAAGATTTGGAAGTTATAAACTAAATGAAAACTAAAACCCAGAAAGAATTATTACTTGGAAAGAAAACTTGTTTTTGTGCCACCAATTAATCAATAATTAACTGGGATGGTTTGGCCCATCCCATCACTTACCCTTTCCAATATCATTTTTAACCTTCGAGAAGTAGATTGTGTATAATTTATATCAAGATTTGAAATATAGAGTCAACATTTGGTTTTTAAATTCTTTTATGTGTAGTTTGTGAATGTCTTCCATTATTTTCAATAAATTATTTTAGAACATAGTAGATTAGCCCTCTAACATTTCTCTCTTACGTAATACGTGACATCTTTAAAAAGTTATTTTAAAATTTTTGTTTCAATACAAGCACGTCAAATTATAGAGTTTTCAATGAGTAGTGATCGTTACATACATATATATATATTAACCCATTTTTACAATTTGTTATATACATTGCAGTGTAAGGGGTTTCGGACATGAATCTGGACAATAAAAAAGAGTTTGATCTCAATGTGTATTATATAGTTGTATGAAGTGTTACTATCAATTTCGACAAATAATTAATAAGATTTGGACGAAGATTGAGGACAGATTTAAATTCAAAATGAAATTGATAAGTTCATGTGCAACACCACCATATATTTTGAAATTTCAAATTTCAAATGAAGAAACCCTACCCTATATATAGAAGTAGGGCTACGTCTTGGATTATATATTCCTAATATATAATACTATCTTATATCTTAGAGATAACATATATATTGTATCCCCCACAAATTAGAATACACACTTTTGTCCAAAGCACATTAATTATTACTTATTACGTACTACTGTACCATATAATAATAATAATAGTAATATCTACATGTGTATCAAGCTACTATAATCATACTTAATTAGTTAATTGAGAAAAAAAATATTCTTTTGCATAGTTGTAATTTGTCGATGATTATGTATGCCTTCTTATTTGTATACATCAATTCACATTCTAATTTTCATCTTCTTATATATGTTTAGGAAAACTTTCAATGTTCAAAATCTAGCTAAAGGCATAATTTAAATAAATAGAGAAAAAAAAATTCATTTACTCCATAAACGTAGAGGCTAATATACAGAAGTTTCTTTTAAGATTTTTACTAAGATACAAAACTTTGGAGAATCACATGTCAATCAAATTAAATAAATCTGCCTTCAAAATGAAACCATTAAAAGAAATCCTAAATTAACACCAAAATGTCTAAATCTACATCAATTTGGAAACTAACAAATATTGTGTATATACATATGTGTGTATTATTCACAAATATTGTAGAATTTGAAAACTTTAGAACTATATCATTGTTTATTTTTCTTTCTCTCCACTTCATCTTAGGGAATTTCTTGTTCTTCTTATTGCTCTCTTGTAATTGAAACACTTATGAAAGTTTAAAAGCTAATTTGATGTAATTATTAGTTTGAATTTTAAATTAATACAAATTTAAAGTTTTGATATTTTTATTTTTCTTAAAACCAAGAATATCAAAAGAGTTAAATAATGACCAAGAATTATTACAACCTGTCATGTGATGATAATAATTTCTTTTTCTTTTCTTAAGGCCATCTTCTTTTTTTTTTTTTCTTGTTATATATAATATAAAAAACTATACATACATAATATATATGGTGGATAACTTTTTTTAATTTCCATAATGATATTATCGTCCGATTTCTAAAATTGGAACCATCCATCATCCACCATCTGCCACTTGTCATATCTTATATCAAACTACGTAATGCAAAGGTCATTTCTTAATTAATTAATTTTTTTTTTTTCTTTTTCATCTTCTTCATCCATCAAACAGTAGTTTTCAGAATGTCCAAAAAAAAGAGAAATAATAGGTCATTTTTTTAATTGATAAAAAAATCATTCGTTAAAATACTTACCATTTTGGTCCTTCTTTTCCTACTTTCAAACATCCATTTTTAGTAGTAATAGTTTTTCTTCTTCTTGATATATGGTAGCAATAGCTTTTAAGTAAGAAAACACAATATTTCAAAATTTAGATTTAGATAAATTGAAAATAAAAATAAAAAATTGTTTTTCATAATTTGTACTATGTGAATATTGTGGGATTCAAAAAGGATTTTGTAAAAACATATATGCCAACACACATATTTCTTATACCTAACATAAATTAGAAAACACTTGATACAAAAAACACAAATGACCCTTTGAAATTCATTTGAACCCACCACAAATAACTAACTAACGTAAACTACAAACTATAAACTATAATATACGTTTTGAGAAATAAAGTATTTTAATCTAAGAAAAAAAAAAAAACATAAAGGTGTAAAGTAGTATATAGAGTATGAAAAAAATGAATAATAGGTATCGATCAAAGAAGCAGGCAGTAGAGTGTAAATAGAATAATAGAAAGAGAGGGGCAGGAGAAGGTCAGTAATCCCCTGGCTCCAGCGAGTCCCACGTGTCATGAAACTCAGGTCACGAGGTCCCACAAGAATCAATTTCTTACACCACATTTTATCTTTCTTTTTTTTAACATCCTGGGTCCCATTTTGGTGAGCTGGATGCCACTTTCACCATCCCCAAGCTCTCCCCTACGCCTCAAACTCTTTTTCTTTTAAACTAAATTCTTCCACTTTTTTTCACCTCTAAATATTATTCAAATATAATATTTAACTCTCAATTAACTTTTTTTTGTACAGTTTATGCAAAATTTTGGCTATATCAATTTTGGTCACTCAGAACTTCAAATGGTGATTATAAATTAAATGAACTAAAAAAACGTGCACAAAATTTTAACTTGAAGATGTGTCACATTCATCATAAATACTATGAATATAATTAAATTAGAAACAATGTAAGATCGTACTAAAAGTCATTTAAACTGACTTTCAATTAAAGAGGACGGTGCCGTCTTATTGTTCACCTACTATAACTACCATAAAAAGAATGTCCCTCTCCGGTCCAAATGAATTGTAAGTAAAATTTTCCTCTCTAAATTGAGAGCATATATCAATGCCTTTAGTTCACATAATTCAAAATCCTTCCTTTGCCATGTAAATAAACAAATGAGAATTTTTACACGAAAATATTTATCTATCATTCATGTGCCCAATAATGTAGCAAAATTTTTATAAGAAATAAAATAAGACGGAACAAAAGAATTTTATTTAAGATAGCGAAAGAGATGTGTGATGCATACCTCAAAGATAAATATATATATATACACCATTTTGTATTCT
>CM046885.1:17550465-17615251 GCA_025688845.1 Cucumis hystrix | reverse complement strand
ACCTCAAAGATAAATATATATATATACACCATTTTGTATTCTACTATCTATCTACACGACAACTTTTTTTTATATATATAATATTTTTTAAAGTAGTTTAGTATTTTTCTATTATTTTTAAATGTGAAAATTCATTTTTTTTTTGTTTTATCAATACACTTCAAAAGTTATACAAATCAAAATGAAAAATAATGTAAACGGAATTTAAGATTTTTAAGACTTATTTTGTTTGGAAAAAAAAAAGCAGTGAAGAAGGAATTTTGTAGTGTCTTTGTCATGAGTGAAAATTAATGCGTTATTAAATTAACAAAGAAAAACATACATGAATGTAGAAGATTTTTTTTTTCAATCAACACTAATTAAGCTCCATTGGTCATTATATTTTGAAAAAATTATGTTGTTATTAAAGCCATAAGAGACTAAAAACAATAAAAGAAAAAATGGGGATTTTTTTTTAATAAAAACATGGTTATCAAGAATATCTAGATTAATTAAAATTTGGAAATGATAAATTGATGAAGGCAATCAAAATCACGAGGGATTCATATGCAAAATTTGAAGTGTAAAGAAAAAGAAGAAAAAGAAGAAACGACCTATTGGATATTCCCTTTTAAGATATTAGAAAAGAAATGATGACATGAATATATAGGTTAAAGTAAAATAATACTAAATTATGGAAGGGGGTACGTGGCTTAAAGGGATTGGGTGAGTCAAAGGCATTGCAAGTTGGCCGCATCCTCCAACATTCGCAGCGGAGAAAGTTGACTCTATTATTTCTTATGTTTTATATATATATATATAATCTTTAGGACTTTGTTAATTTGAATATATATCTAATTAATCCTTCAATTATATTTCCAAAAATTAATACTTCTTTTAAGTCACAAAAGTCTGTTTGGATGAACTTTCCTTAATTAAGTATTTTTCCAAGTGTTTCCTAAGTGAAACAAAAGTGTTTTTCACCTCTTAAAATGCCATTTCCAAACATCTACTCCTTGCTGTTTTTGTGCTAGAGATCTATTGAAGTGATTATTCAAAAAGGTGAGGTTGAGAGTGACAAACAAATTCATTAGTTGAGTTCACAATATCATAATGAACACAAGAAGTTTCCATTTAAATTACATTTTAGAGATTATACGACCATGTCATGGTTGGCAAACTTTATATTATATCCTAGCTAAGTAGGGTTTCGTTCAACTCTATTCACGAAGTCACCCTAAAAATTCACTTTAAAATTTGATCTATATTGGATTAAAGGTATTTGTGGGTTGGGTTGGGTTGAACTACTTTTTAACCAAACCTAATAGTTCGAGTTTTACGTAACTCAAATAACCGTTGTTTAAGTAATGAACTCAAAGCTAACAAAATCTTAACTCGACTGACACTTATTTTTAAATACCCCTACATTAGACAAGTGAATGCTGACAAATTTAATTGATATTATGATTAATTTTTTTTAAAAAAATATTGTAAATAACAAAACTACCAATACATTTACAAAATATAACAAAATTTTAAATTTTATCAATGAAAAGATACTCGCAGACATCAATGAACTTATATAAATAAAATAATTTTTTTTACTATTTTTCTTTAAAAATATTTTAATAAATTTTAGTATATTTAAAAATGATATACATTAAGGTAATAATGATAAAAAGATACAAACGAAGTTTTTCTTAAAAAAGTAAAAACATGAGATATTTATTTAAAAGGAAGAAAGAGTGTCTAAAAACCAAAAGTGGTAAAAATTAAAGAAAAGAGAGAAAAAAAAAAGGAAAATAAAGAACATGTGGAATCCAATTTGTTAGACGATGTGTATGAATATTAATCTCTCTCTCTCTCTCTCACACACACACACTCTCCCATGCAATTGCATACATGTCACCAAATCTTTGGACGACATTTGTTGCTTGTCCTCTCTCTTTTCCTCTCCCCTATATAAACCCACTTTCTCTCTTCACTTCTTCTTCAATCTCCTTTGCTTATTAACACAACACAACACAAAAATGGCTTCAATTTTTCTACTCTTTTCCATCTTCCTTCTCCCCCTTCTTCTTCTATTATTCTTCCTCCAAATTCATAACAACAATAAGTTCCTTATCAACAAACTCCCTCCTGGTTCAATGGGTTGGCCTTTAATCGGGGAAACCTTTCATTTTTATTCTCAACATCCAACCTCCTTTTTCCTTGGAAAGCAAAAAAGGTGGATTTCCCACTTCTATTTCTTTTACAAATATTTATATTTAAAACAGAGACACTCACATTCAATTGAATAATTGTTTGATACAGATATGGAGAGATATTCAAGACCCACATTCATGGGTGTCCGTGTGTGATGTTAGCGACGCCCGAGGCGGCTCGGTTCGTGCTAGTCACACAAGCTCATCTCTTTAAACCTACATATCCACAAAGCAAAGAGCGATTAATTGGACCATCGGCTCTGTTTTTCCATCAAAGTGAGACCCATTTGCGCCTGCGTAAGCTTATACAAAGCTCCCTCTCACCTGACCCTGTTCGAGCCTTGGTCCCTCACATCCACGCCTTAGCCATCTCTGCATTGCCCTCATCGCTTAATAATGGTCATCTCATCGACACTTACCATCAAATGAAGAAGGTGAATTTCATTTTTTTTTTAAATTTTATTTTATACATATATATTAAAAAAAAAATCTAAATCACAATTGGAGGAGAGATGCTTTGTATACCAAGACAAAAGCAGAGCTTTCAATAAGTTTTTGTGTTCTTAATTGAATCAAATGGGGACCAATTATTCCTTATCAAATAGATTAATTTTAGTATATAATTTCTTTTCTTTTCTCCCAATTTCTTTCGCTGACTTTCATAGCTTTTGTTTTGTTGTCGTCGTCCCTTTTTTCTTCACTCTCCAAAGTTCTCTTTTGAAGTCGGAATTTTGGCAATTTTCGGACATTTGGAAAACACCAACTACAGAGAAGAACTAAGGACAAACTATTCCATAGTGAACAAAGGCTATAATTCTTTCCCCACCAACATTCCGGGAACGCTTTACAAAAAAGCAATTAAAGTAAGTCAATTATATATATATATATATATATATATATATATATATATAAAGATATTCTGATTCGGAAATCAATTATTTTGTGTTTTTCTTAGAATCTCAGTTCTTTTTTTTTTATTATTATTATTAAAAAAAAGGCAAGAAAAAGGCTGGAAGAGATCATAAGCTGTATAATATCAGAAAAAAAGGAGAGGAGATCACAGGAGGTATTAGGAGAGAAGAATCTAGTGTCATGTTTGGTAAAATGGAGAGATGAAAAAGGAGAAAGCTTAAGTGATGAACAGATCGCAGACAACATAATCGGAGTTCTGTTTGCAGCTCAGGATACAACAGCTAGTGTTCTCACTTGGGTTGTTAAATATCTACATGATAACCCCAAAATTCTAGAAGCTGTCAAGGTAAACTCACTGATCACTGCACTCTACCTCTCTATTCATTCATTCAAATATATGTTTTGAGATTTGATTTTTGGCTCTATATCAACATAATGTGATTATTGTGTTTGTAGGTGGAACAAAAGGTAATTGAAGAAGACATTAATGAGGGGAGCGGACCAATGAGATGGGCTCACACACGAACAATGCCCTTTACTAACAAGGTAGAGGGAGCAAAATTCAACCAAATGTTTCTAAAATATTCATATAGTTAAGAAGTCATATTAGGGTTTCTTTTCTTATTTTAATTCTAATGTAACTTTATGGGTAACATTATTTATTTATGTTTGGAAAAAAAAGGTGGTGTTGGAGAGCTTGAGAATGGCTAGTATTATATCATTCACTTTTAGAGAAGCTGTGGCTGATGTTGAATATAAAGGTAACATACTAATCTTTCTAATTTTTGTATTTCTGTTTCAAATATTATAAATAACTTTAAAGAAAAAGTGTATGATAATTAAGTAATTTATAACGTACTTCTAAGTC
The DNA here is from genome assembly GCA_025688845.1 of Cucumis hystrix. Lineage (NCBI taxonomy): Eukaryota > Viridiplantae > Streptophyta > Magnoliopsida > Cucurbitales > Cucurbitaceae > Cucumis > Cucumis hystrix. Next base: position 17,611,288 of record CM046885.1, on the reverse strand, counting down.
ATATCATTCAAATTCATGTCTATTTTCCATATGCATGTCATTGATAAGGTTGATTTAAGTCATTAACCATTCAAATTAATTTTCTATTCAATGCAATTTTCATATAAACAAAATTATTCTTATTTTATTCTTATTTTATTGTTTTTATATATTAATTTAAAAAATGACAAAAGTAATTTTAAACATTTTAGAATCACTCCTAAACATGTCTAATAGATCACTAAATGATCAATCTTGTGTCTATTCATGAAATACTTTTAAATTCTTAGGAATTCCTCAATTTACTAGACATAAAAACATACCATGAACTTTTAGCTTTGTATTTAGTAGGTGCTTGCATTTTAAAAAAAAAAATTTGAATAGTTCAACGATTTATTAAATACAAAATTAAAATTTTAAAAGACCTATTTAACATCGAAATTAAAAGCTAAACATTGGATCAATAGATGTGTTTGTGTGCTTATTAAAAACACTTTCAAAAGTTTTTATCAATCCAAACATATGTATGGTTTTAAATTACTAGGGCTGAAAAGATAAGATTAAATGTATTGTATAATGTATGGAATTTCAGGTCCAACTTTATTTGAAAGGTTAGCAAAGCAATTAAAATGCAAAAGGAACTTTATTGGCAATTTTGGGTTTCAAATAAGTTATATTCCTCACCTTTTTTAATTTATTATGATATATATTGAACAGGTTATTTAATACCAAAGGGTTGGAAAGTAATGCCTTTGTTCAGGAATATTCATCACAATCCTGACTACTTTGTTGACCCTCATAAATTTGATCCTTCAAGATTTGAGGTATATTTGAATTCATTATTTACCCCCACCCAAATATACTTTCTTTTCCTTTTTCCTTGTCTTTTCATACATAAAGAAAAATTCTCTTCTTTTCTCTATAATGAAACATCACCTCTCATTCATATGCATCAGGTTGCTCCAAGACCCAATACATTCATGCCATTTGGCAGTGGCGTCCATGCCTGCCCTGGGAATGAGCTTGCCAAGCTTGAAATCATGATCATGATCCACCATCTAGTCACCAATTTCAGGTCCTTCATTTCTCTTTTTAAATCAAATAAGTCTAATTCAAAAACTGAAGAAGAAAAGCACATAATTGCATTGAACTATGTTTATGTTTAGATTTAGACTGAATGTTGTTTGGTGCAGGTGGGAATTGGCAGGGCAGAGAGATGGTATTGAGCATGGGCCATTTCCAGTGCCTATAAATGGGCTTCCCATCAGAGTTTGGAGATTATCCACTTGAAATTAAAAGCCCAAAACTGTTCTTTTTGTTTCTCTTTGTTGTCTTTTTGGTTCTTGGCCATTTTGGGGAGGGTGAAGTTAGAGATCAACCCACCCCTAAGCAAATATTGTGGCTTTCATCATATATACTTTCTTTTTGTCCACTGATTAAGCGAAAAAAAAACCATGTAATTTTCTAGAAGCTCTTCAGCAAAAGTATTGACAGAGCATAGGTTCTCCCAATGGAGTTTTTTTTTTCTTTTTCCCCTTAATAACATAATAAAATTCTTCAATGTGTTTCTGTCCCCTACTTTTAGTGCTTTTTTATGTTATTGTATCAATGAAATTAATACAAAAAAAAGTACATAAAAACCAATATATGCAATCTTTGAGATCAACTTCCAATAGCCACTCTTTATCTTGTGTGTATAAATTTTCCTCTACACAAAAACATTTCCTACAATTATTTAATAGATAGGAAAAGCAAAGAAAAAAAAGAGAGAGAAATAAGAAACAAATAAAGAGAGGATAACACGAAGAATAACGGCAGCCACTGCAAGAGGAGAGCAAAGATCCATGGCGGTTTCAATTTCAGCAGCCACTGCCTTCCATCTCCATCCTTCTTCTTCATCTTACACTCCCTTATTCAACCCTAACCAGTTCCTTCGCCTCCGATCACTTTCCCGCCGCACACTATTAATAGCTCATGCTCAATCGGAGCACCGTCAAACATGGCTTCCCGGCCTCGACCCGCCACAGCATCTCGACGGAACCCTTGCTGGGGATTTTGGATTCGACCCACTTGGGCTCGGTGAGGACCCACAAAGCTTGAAGTGGTACGTTCAAGCAGAGCTTGTTCATTGCCGCTTCGCCATGCTCGGCGTTTCTGGAGTTCTTCTCACTGATGTCTGTAACCAATTAGTCTTACATTACCACTCAATAATTGCACAAAATTGGAAACCTTAATTTAAAGATTGATGTTCTTTGTGTTGTGGCAGTTGCTTCGTGTTACAGGGATCAGTGAATTGCCAGTTTGGTATAATGCCGGTGCCGTCGAATATGGTTTTGCCAACAAACGAACTCTTTTCATTGTTCAGCTGCTTTTGATGGGGTTCTAATTCTTCCTTATCCTCCATTTCCTTTCTTTAGGTGTGGCTGTATTCATCACCTTATCTGGTTTTACTTGGCTTTGAAGGTTTGTGGAAACTAAAAGGTATATGGATTTCAAAAGCCCTGGATCTCAAGCACAAGAAGGAACTTTCTTTGGATTAGAAGCTGCCTTTGAAGGTCTCGAGCCCGGGTAATTTACATTTCTCTTGAAATTCTTAGAATGTTAGATAAAATATTGCAACGAAACAGAGTTCCGAAGCTACCTGTCAATTCTATACGAAGGCACCGTCTTACTATTCTGAGTCTCAATTTTTGTGTAACATTCAATTAAAACTCATACTTCGAAGGTAGTTTTGAAACAGTCATAAAAAGTGGAAGGAAGGAGTATGAATTTTTTTTAAAATAAAGGATCTGAAGTTTATAGGATGCTCTTTTGATCATTTTACCAACTAGAGTGCCCTAGAATGTGAACAGTTTTGACTTTGAGGGATGATTAACTTGCAGATACCCTGGGGGTCCTCTGTTGAATCCTCTTGGCATTGCTAAAGATATCAAGAATGCTCATCACTGGAAACTCAAGGAGATTAAGAATGGTTAAATTTTCCACTCACATTCTCATCAAAATTTTCGTCTATTGTTTTCCCGGATTAATCTTTGTACGTTCAAATTACAGGACGGCTTGCAATGGTAGCCATGCTTGGGATCTTTGTGCAAGCTTATGTTACTCATACAGGGCCAATAGATAACCTTGTGGAGCACCTTTCTAATCCATGGCACAAGACTATTATCCAGACACTTTCAAGCTCAAGTCCTTAAAGAACAAGACGTTGAAACTTGATAGTCTCTTTACTCCATGAGCAAAATATAACATGACATTGGAGATTTATCAGCTAAAAAAGAGTACAGATAAAAGAACAAATGACCTTTGTAATTTGATTTGATCAATACAACAGATCAAAAATTTGTTTCGATTATTATATTTGTCCTTTCTGGTGCTACCTATTTCAAACAAGAGATTAAACAAAAGCAGAAACTACAAGAGGTTCATCTTCTAATATATGATCTTACAGAGCCAAAATATGATAATCAAGAATATGGTTCCTCCCATGATCTTACATTGTCACATAAAGGGCTGTATGGGGTTTGTATCAGATTCATGGTTTTGTTTGGTATTATTATTTTACAAAAGGTGCAAGGCCACAAGAATAATGATCAAATTAAATTTGAAGTGGAGAAGATGAATATTTGGTTATGGCTGTGAGGATCCTCTCTTTATCTCTGGTTGGAAATGCTTCTAACAAGACCCCATCTTTGTAGAAGTGGAACAGTGGCACAGTCTGCAATGCCATCATCAAATTTCAACATTAGGAACTAAAATGCAAAAAACAAAACTTGTTCATCATAAACATGAACATTTCAGGAACTTAATTAACACAATCACAAACATCTTGGACACAAAATTGTTAAATGAACAAACACATAACTTAAACTTTAATGGTTTTCTATCTCTAAATCAAACTATAGAGACTATTCATGAGGTATTGTTAAGTACTAAACGTAACTTTTAAAACTAAATACTAATTTTTTCAAATGACAAAATTTGTAATTTAACCATTTCTTAATACTTTATTGATGATGTTTGAAACAACAATAAATTTATATTAGTTATGTTGTTTAATGCAGCAAAAATCTAATAATAATAAAAATTACTGAAATCATTAAAAATTAAAAAAAAAAATTAAAATCGGACCTTACGACAATTAGAATAAGAAGTTTTAATCTCTCAAAGCAAACAGAAAGTTTCCGAAGAGACCAAGAATAGTTTGTCAAAACTTCAGTCCAATTCAACACAAACCCAACATGGCAATCAAGAAGAGAAAACAAGCTTACCTTGATCCTTAGTCGTTCAGCAACCTCAGATTGTTCATCATATTCATCCATGACCTAAAACACACAATCAAATTCAAAGCATAATAACCATTCAGTGATTGGAATGGAAGTCAAATTTCCCAAGAAAACATGGCTAATATGAAACACTCACATTATGCTTCAAGAAGATAACCGGTGCCTGTTGATCGCCAGACCCCTTGCACAATTTTGCAAACCCTTGTTCTATATATTTGCAGCTTCCACAAGATGTTCGATAAAAGTCCACAACTACCAAACCACCGTTATCTTTCGCCTTGTCTAGAATTTTAATGAACTCTTCATCCGTCTTGAATTCCCGCACACAGTCTACAGGGCAAAGATCATCATCCTCATCACTCAACTCCCCCTGATTTCCAGCATTAACTCTCATTTTACTCTTGTATAACAATTGGTGTCTTGGAACTTCGGGTCTTGTAATCGACAATCGAACGGGTTCTTTCTCCCACGAAAGCCAGCGGGGAATCAAAATGGGGATTCTCGACTCCATTTTCTCATTTGGGTTTAATCCAAAACTGATTAAAGTTTTACATTGCAGTACATTCTGGTTCTGCCTTTGCATTGCAACATATATATATATACCCAAAACTCCGATTTGGGAGTTCTTTAGTGAATGAACTTCAGTCAGAAAGCTCTAATAAAACTGAGCAATATATCAGATTCAGATGTAGCATTCAAGACAATGTTTCAAACTCATGATAAATCTTATTTAACATTAATCATGTTAAAGGAGGAGAAAATTTCGTTTATGTATTCAGAAAGAGGATGAAAAGTAACTGTTAAGAGAATGAAAGGTGAAAAATTGAAGGGGTAAAGCAACAAATGAAGGACCAGTTGATTACCTCCGAGCGGGAAGAAGAACAGAGGAGCAGCTGCGAACGAGAAAATGACACGACTCCATCATTATCTTCTTTCTTCCTTTGCCATTGATTTTCTTTCACGTGGGTTGTTGCGTTGACATGGCTTCCTCGATCAGTTCCTCTTCCTATTTGAAAAAGCCCAGATTTTGAAGCCCAACACATTGAGTGGATAGCAATTTTTCTTTTAAATTTCAAAATTTTCTTTTCGAGGAATATTATCTCACAGACTTTTCGTAAACGTTCGATAACTAACACTGAAGTAGAAAGCTGCTAAAATACTTTAGACGAAAATTGAAATCCAAACATTGCCATCAAACTCAGTTTATGGCCAAATTTTCATCCAAAACTCTTAACAATTTTTTTTTTCTTTTAAGTTAGTTTCGAGACATTGATGACAGGAAAGGTAACATTTTTTTAAAAGTGAACTATTGCCCTTATTATCTCAATTAATAGAACTTTGTTTTTTAGATGAGGTAGGACTGTATTTACCTTTCTGGAAGCTGAGAAAAGAATACATACGGGCTTACAATTGTTTCAAATACATTCTTGCATTGTAATCTTGAAATGTAAAGTTTTTTCTTAAAATTTTACATTTGATTGTACATACTAGCTAACCTTGTGATATCGAGTTTATGTTCCAAAGCAATCAAACCAGTCACCTTCTAGAGACGATCAATCCATATATCATTGAGAAAGTTCAGAGGGTGAAATATTATCAATACAGAAGGTGAGGAGCTAAGCTAGTTGAATAAAGAGATTCAGATTGTATAAATGTATTAAAAATAGATTGTCTTCTTGTCAATGAGACTAACATGTTATGTTGTTTTATGTCGACTCGACTTTTGTTTGCCTAACAATGTTAGCATTTTAGGGAAGAACGACTTCTTCTTTTTCTTTCCATCCTTAGTTTCTGACAATGTTTCAGATCTACCCAAGCCTTTTTGTTTCTGTTCCTTTGCACTTGGCTCTTGGGGAGCTGGAGAATCTGCTTGCTCATCAGTTGTTGATTCTTTTACCTCAATGCTTGTCCTTGGACTTGTTGGACTTGCTACCTCTGGGTTAAATTTCTCCTCCTTCCTTAGTTGCTCTTGTTCTGTCCTCAACAATCTCAACTCTTGTTCTACTGCTAACTTTCCTTCCTCGGTCTCGCTTTCCTTATGAATTGCAGCTTTCAGCGCTTCCTGTCTAGCCACTAGTTCACGACTAACTTCTTCAAGCATTTCCTGACATTTTGCTTCGGATTCCTTAGCGGCCTCAATTTGTGAAATTGCTTCCGTCATCTTGATTCTGGCCTGCTCCTCGGCCTCACGAGCACGTTCGCTGAGTTCATTGTATTCCTCTAGTGAAATAGTTACTGTGGTTGGTGAATCTTCTTTTGTGGTTTCAGATGAATCGCTACTCTCTTGTAGTGCTTGGATTGCTGATAATGCTAACATTTTTGAGGCATTTGAAGCTTCAATCTCCTTCTGAGCTGCAAGTAATCTACTTTCAACTGCTTTTGATTCTGCCTTTGCTTGTTCTGCTTCTATCTTTATCTTCTGGAGCTCTTCAAGAGCTATCTGAGCAATTGACTGAGCCTTATCAACCTCCTCTTCTGCTTGTTTCAATTGATTAGTCAAGTCTACACTACTTTCTTTAGCTTCTTTTACGTTTCCCTGAACAACATCTATTTCAGACATGTTCTTATCTAATTCAACTTCAAGTGTCACAGCTGTGTCGGAAGGCCTGACTTCCCTCTTCTTAGCGGTGGTCAAATTAGATTTCTCCACTTCAAGCTCTGATTTTAGTGAAGTAGCAGCCATCTTCAAGCATTCTACCTCAGCAATTGCTTTCTCTATGTTGACCTTTACTTCTTCCAATTCCTTCTTCGTTGAATCAACCGCCAAAAGTGTAGCTGTGTCTATTTTCTTCACAATTTCAGAAACGTCACCTTCCAAGACCCGTTCATCACTTATCTCCTCCCTCATTACCGATTCCATATAGGCCATCATTTCGGCTTTCAGATCCGATAACAACGTCGAGGCAGTATCTACTTTCAATTTAAGATCTTCAATCGAAAGAACTTGCAAATTTAGTCTACAAAACTCCTCTTCTGCATCATCAAGCTCCTTCCGCCATTTAAAACAATCCTGCTCTTTCGCCAAGGCAGCACTCAGCCTTTGCTCTTCTGCTTCTAAATGGGAAGCTTGTGCAGACTGCAATGATTGCTTTAAAGCAACCAGCTCCATAGTCAGCTCCTCAAGTGCCTTCTCACCTTCCACAGACGCAGCAAGAACATTCTCGGCATTTTTCACAGCAGCGTCTCTCTCGCACACTAACGAAGCAAACTCATTACGTAGTATTTCCAGTTCTTCTTTAATAGATTTCAGCTCTGAAACAGCAGCAGCATGCCCCGCCGTGGCCATCTCAAGCTGTGCCTTAGCAAGAGCATCATCATTCTCCTGATCAGTGGTACCTTGCTCCATTTCCTCTAGTCTTAGCTTAGCAAGTTCTGAATCTTGTTTTGCTTGTTGCTCTTCCATTTGAGCAACCTCCAATGCATGCTTTAATTCTTCTATGCGTTGTTTCGTGTTTTCGAGCTCATTCGACACTTGGAATTCTTCCACCCCAAATTCGTTCGACGTTTTCCTACAATGAAGAATCTCTTCCTGCACATCCTCAAGTCTTTCCTCCACTGTCCTACTTCTCTGTAGAAGCAGAAAACAGAATAATAAATACCTATCAATCACCTTAGAACTATTGAAAGATTTTTATGTTAAGAAAAAAGCCTAAATTATATGCAATGTGATAATCGGTCAACAACCAACAAGAACAAATTCAATTATCTTTCCTCATACACATTGGACAGAAATTCTCTGAATTCTGTGGTAACTTTGCAGTCTACACTACAACACACTCAATCATTTTTTTTCATCTATACACAAAAGGGAAGAACATGAAAACGTTAGCCAAAAAGCATAAATACCTCCACCATAGAATGGACTCGACGAGCTTTCCAATCAACAATCCCTCCAAATTTAGAGACAGCAGCTTTAACAGATTCAATAGGTGCCTTAGTTTCAATAAACCCTTTATTCAAACCACCTTGCTTGAGATTTTTAGAAGAACGAACTTCCATTGCAACGTGATTCCCCTTTTCCTACAGCAGAACACACTCATCAACAAGAATCATTTCCAATAACCATATTTATAAAAACCAAAACACAATTAGAAAAAAGAAGACAGAAGAAAGAGTGATGTTGTTGTGATGACAGAAAATTACTTGAGAAATAACAGAAGGAGAATCCTTGGTAACAAAGAATTTGGGGGTTTCAGAATAGATTACTCCATTAGCAACAGGAGCTGAATATATAACTCCATTAGCAACAGGACCTGTTGGACCTCCACTTTCAAAATTTATGTTTGCATTACAAGCAATGATAGTAGGAGCTTCAGTTTCAGATCCTGTCATCGTTTTAAAAAATCCTGTGTCTCTGTTTTGAAGTTACATGTTGAGTTGAATTGCCTTCATTCAAACGTTACAGCTACATCCCCCATTTAAAAAAGAAAGTAGCAAAATGACAATTCATAAACACAAATCCCAACAACAAAAAAACTAAAAAAGTCAGAACCCAAATGAATCAATTTATCAACGAACTCTTAAAAACAGAAACCCAAATTGTAAATTGAAGAACACAACACATTTCCAACGAGAATTCAAAAAGTCAATAGAAGGGAAAATCAGGGAGAAACGTACCAGAGAGGGAAAATGGAAATGAAAATGAAACAGAGGAGGAATGGGAAGTGGAAATTTAAGGATAAAATTATTTCATAGAAGAAGAAAGGAAAATGAGGTGGAAAATTGAAGCCCAGAATAGAAAGAATGAAAATGGGAGGTGGAGGGGCGCGTGGAGTTTCCACCTCTTCCTCTTCCCATGGACATCATCCATTGCATTCTCTCAGCCCCTCTCTATTTTTTTTTTTTTTCTTATCTTGTTTGTCAATCGTGTATGGATTAACTGAAATAATTTGGAGTTAAACAACTCATGATTTTGAGGTATAAAAACCGTAAATCAAAATATGAGTTAATATAGTGTGCAAACTCAAACCTACTCATCATAATAATGTCTTAGTTTCTTTTTAGTTTGGCCGTTCATAAACTTAATTCTCTTACTTCTCTTGTAATACCAACTTCTTCCTATTTTTGTATATTTGTTTATAAGAGAATAACATGGATATATGTTTTATTGGAAAAATAAATAAAAATCAAACCTTTTTAAAGTTTTGAAAATGTTTCATTTGTTTGTTGCACATTCACTGAAAGAATTTTGACAAACCTTCGAAAAAACATTTAATAGTCTTTCGATATATATATTTTTTTTAAGGTTATTTCAACCTATGAAATGTGTTAAAATAGATTCTGTAAAAAAAAATCTAAAAACTTTTTCGAAGGTTTACTAACCTTTGAAAATGACTAATTCTCGAAAGTTTATTAACCTTTGATGATTATTAATTCTCAAAGGTTTAATTATTAACCTTTGAAAATTAGTAATTGTCGAATGTTTTACTAACCTTTCATAACTGTTAAATTCTTCATCGAAAAATGTTTATTATCACATGATTTTTTTCGAAGGTTTTATAAAATAACTTTTTCAACAAATGTGTAAATTCTTCAAAATTCTCTTACAAAACCTTTTAACACATTTATACAAATCTCAAAATGTTTTTACTAATCCATCTACCTAATGGTGGAATATTGAATTACAATGTATAAGAATGACAATCTACGACATCAAAATTACAATTTCAAAATGTTCTATAACATCAAACTACAACACTTCATCAACTAGAGACATGTTTGCGCATCTCTGCCATCATAGTTTGGAATCAATCCTCAAAACGGTTTTCTAATTCGCTAATTCTATTCTGGAGTGTTTGTACTTCAACTTCTCTTTGTCGTTCAGATTCGTGAAGACGTTTTTCAAACTCATTAAGGCGACGCTCAAGATCGTGTACCTTAGACGATGACCCAAACAATTCAGAAGGGGTAACACCTACCCCATAACCACGAACACGTCCATGTTTCTCCAATCCAAATACTTGAAGTTCCTACTACAAAACAAAAATTCACATTTAATAATTCTGTTGAAAAAAAAGAATGGTTCAAATACGACAAAGAGAAGCCATGAAAACAAACTCAACTCAAAGTTGCTTGATTTTCCTAAATTCACACCAATTTTTCAAATTATATCTTTAACTTAACTAGTTTATGCAGTGAAGATGTACGAGTTTTCTGTTTCTTTTATACTAAAGAAACATAAATTTTCTTGTGGAACCTAGCTACGATCCACAAAATCATTTTGGAAAGCCACAATACCAAAGAAATTTTCTTGTGGAACCTAGCTTATAGCAAGTTGAACATACATGTTATATGACAAGAAAGTTAAGAGTTATGTTGTCGTTCCTTTTTTAATGTTTTATGGATTTTCCCTCTTCATTTTTAACATTCAGGTTGTCTTTGGCTTTTCCTATATGTTGGGTATAACAAATACTTCTCCTATGCATGAAAGTGCTAGTAGATCTTATGGACAACACTATAGTGGAATGCCTCCTAATTCTTGTGGCTTTAATCAGAACTATGAACCATCATGAGGCTTGTAGACAAACCTTTCAAAATACTCACCATAGTAGGCTAGTGGCTTCAAACGGTAATTCTAAAACAGAAGAAGGCAACAACAAAAACGCCAAATCCCAAAAAACATACTCAACCATTAAAAAAATGAAACATGTGTGTAAAAGGGACAACGTGCTTGAGTTTCAGTCTCACAAACAATCAACAAAAATTGGTCTTAAACAAAGGTAAGATACATAAATATAATCCAACCCTGAGAATAGCCCAAAAACAGAAGAAAAGTGTGAAAAACAATATGGTAATGTGATACAGGTTCAAGAAGATCAACCTAAGACTCAAAAAGAGGTAAATAAAGTAAATAGGTAATGTAAAGTAAATACATAACATATGTTTTAGTGAATGAGACTTTTTAAGCTCATATTAACTTTTCGGGTGAAAATGTAAAGTAAATACGTAGCATATCCATCTCACATTGGGGACTTTGAGCCCCTACATTTGAATAAGATCCCAAGTTATGATGAGAAACGTACCCAAATTCTTGCAAGGGAAGTGAAAGTTTTATGCGCAATCAGATTGTAGAATTCATAATAGAATTAATGAAGGTTGTTTGGTAGATGAGATGAGAAAAAAGTACTCCGAACATTCTCAGAATTAAAACTTTAAGAGACGAAAGTCCTTACGGATGGAAGAATAATCTAACATCCAAATTTCCAAGTAATTTCAATCTAACTATCTTGAATTAATTGTTATTGTCAATTCGAGTGAGTTTTTCATTTTCTTTTGTAAAAAGGAAAAATCACTTAACATCGATCACTTTTGGCATTTTTTTTGCTATAAACTTACAATTTTAAGTATCGAGTTAGTTAGTTAGATACAAAGTTAAATTCTATAAAATTCTACCCAAACTACCTCAGGAACACCTCTATAATTTCCAGCCATAAAATTTCAAAATAAAGTTCAAAATTTCATAAAATTGGTTAGAATCAGTTCGTAGACTAACTCGGAAACAAATCACAAAGGAAAGGGGAAAGAGAGAAAAGAAGACCAATATGAAAGCCAACATTTGGTCAACCATCACAACTCATCTTTAAACATTGGTAAAAGCAGATGAGCATCGTGTTAGATTTATACCCAAAATCAAAATGTGCATCTTATTGACAACACACACTGCGCTGGCTACCGATCTATCTACATAAGTAAGATATTTTTCTCTACATATTTTCTTCAATCCTCATCTCATCTCCTCCCCACCTTACACTTCAATGGTGCAAAAGGAATCCGAGCACAACGCAAATCCTATCAACCAATAAGCCCATTGAAGAAGAATTTCCAGCCATCACCTCTTAATTTACCAATCAAGAGACAAAATTTTCCACCTCCATAATTTACCAATCAAAGAAAAGCTTATGGGTTTAAGAAATAAAGACTTAAGCTTTGGAGGTTTGGGCTCCATATCCTAACATTTCCTAGCTCTCAAAATGGCTCCCTCTTGCTCAACCCTTCTAATTATAACCAACCACATCCTCCGCATCAACTCCCAACCTACAAAGAAATATTTCTTTGTGTGTTTAAATTTGAAGACGATGTAGCTAGAAGGAGAGCGGAGTATCAAATGTCATTAATTGGAAAATACATTTACTTTACTATATTTGAAAACTATACTTAAAAGAAAGTGATAAAAAAAAGTTTGAAACCCAATTGAGAAGTATTCACACATAAATTATATTAAAAGCAAGTATACATATATGTATGTATGTATCAAAAATCATCACAAGTAAGAAAAATAAAAGGACGAAAAAATAAAAATAGAAATGAACAAACTTTGATTTGATTTCTAAACCAAATGAATCCGTCTAGGATCAGTGATATTAATGTTCCAATGCTGATCCTCATAGCCAATATTCTTAGCCATTTTCCTATCCCAATCCAACTCAATCCTCCTTCTCTCTGTAAGCTTACAAAATGATTGCAACTTCTCATCCATCGCGTCATGTAGCTTCCACCATCTTTGGTGAGCCACATCGCTAGCGTAAACCCGTTGGTCGTCTATGTTCCAATTGCAATCGTAGTCCCTATAGCATAACCATGGCTTCAAACCTAAGTAATGTATCGCATAAAGCTTCGGTGGATCCGCTCCGAACATCTCGTTCTTCACACTCCTCTCTAGTGTTGTGTTCGACCAAAAGTTCTTTAGGAAGTTTGTTCGTCGTGGTAGCCTGTGCCACCACACGAACACTTCGTTCAGAAATCCTGTAACATTATATCAATAATACAAGATATTAAACTTCTAGTTATAAATTAAACACAATTATTATTCCGGCCGGTCGAAAAAAAGAAAACTCTAATCTTAAAGCATTCGAGTTAAAAAGTGATCTAACCTTGGTCACCTCCGTTGTAGGAGACGATCTCGTCACGCCGCTTCATGAAAACACGAAACGTACAATTGGAGGGCTCGATGACCATGATACCAGAGTTGAAGATGGAGTTATCATTGCCGACCGCGGACATCTGAGGGAAATGAAAGAGAAGGTCGAGATTGCGAAGAACGATGATGTCAGCGTCGATGAAGATGATCTTGTCGTAGTCAGTGAGCTGCCATAGCCGGAACTTGCTGTAGTTGTATTCATTGTAAGAGTCTTTCTCGGCTCGCGGGTTTCGGATCCGGGTTATGATCCGGATCTTCCACCCGGCTGAGACCAAGGCAGCGCGTTTGGACATGGAGATAGAGTCGTCCATTAGGAGAATAAGATCGCGCTTTGTTCGGGTTTGGAGTAGGCTTTGAGCCAGGGTAATGGCGCCGCACACGTAAGCTTCTGAAGAATGGATTACCGTGGCGTATGCTTCTCGTTTTACCGTCTTTGTTAAACTTTGGATTCTGGAAAGATCGTACACTTTCTCCACTCCTATAATTACATGGACATCCACGTCAGCATGAAAATAACACCATGGAAATTTGTAGGAAGAAAATCCATAATTTAACACATCAAAAGAGTATGTTCCTAACTAAGTTAGTTGCGAATTTAACGTAAAACACAAATCATTCCCACGTGGGACCCCGATGATAAAAAAAAAAGAAAGGCCAATTTCAATTCTCAACCAAAACTCAACCAACTCTTAACTTAGTAATCAAGCAACCATCTTCTTCCTCTCCAATCCCCCATTTGAAAAACATTCAAATTTTGAAAGTTCTAAATCGAAATCATCATATATTCATATTCAATATAACTCAAGTACATTTAATATCTTATTTGCATGTTATGTACATATACGTACGTACCTCGATCCCAAATGGGCATTGCTAATTGACAAGACCCAATCGGCAATGAAACCTTTTGCTCCAACCTACTCATCTCCGGCTCATAAAACCACCAATCTCCCTCTCGCCCGATCAAGTCGTCGCACCGAAAAAGCTCCATCATCGGCCGACATTTGCTCAAAAACGCCACCTTCGTTCGGGAAAACCAGTCCCTCTTACCTTTCTTTGCAGCCATGTTCGCCGCTATCAAATGTATTTGAAGCCGGAATACGTCCCTCCCCCAACTCTCCTCCGGGTACCGACATGGCAGCTTCGCCACTATCATGTCTACTTTTTGATATCTTCGGTAGTCCGGTAATGGTATCTCTGGACATGATGCACCATCAAGGTCTTCCTCTTCGTCAACCCACTCCGGAAACAAATCCTTCCACTTGAAAAATTTTGACACCTGTTGACGGAGAATGTGAATAAGTGATGACGGTTGACATGGCTTTTCAAGTACTTACAAATCAAACAAATTAAATGCGTTACGAAGACCACCTTCTCGAAACCGACGTGTATGATATCAAAACTGGACTCCCATTCACTGACATCTTCTTCATCCAAATTCACCATCCCAATTTTTGTTGATTTCCCCATTTTCTTCCAAAGCTTCATTGGTATTTCCAACTTTGTCATATTCCTCCTCAAATGTAAAGGCAATCTTGGTTCAGTCTCCTCCAAAACTGCCTTCATCTACCCAATTAAAACCAATTTTTCAATACAGAGAGTTCAAAAAAATATAGTAATTAAGTTTAAGTAATATATATGACATTATTTCAACCATCACCTAAAGCAGTACACACACAAAAAACAATACTAAGTTTAGCTCACCTAACCTTGGGATGGCACTCGCGTAGAGAACACGAGACGAACGAAGCAGCATTGAGAGAATACGGGGCGAAAGACGAAGAAGGACGAGGGAGGAGGAGGGCAGCATAAATGAGCAAGAAGAAAGCTAGGAAGAGCAAGTTGACTCTGATTATCAAAGCTTTAGCCTTCAACATTCTTTGGAGACCCAATCCTTCAACCATGTTTGAATTAATTGCTTTTTGGGAGAGTAAAGAAAATTGGAGATGGTTTTTTATATAACAAACAGGGTTTTGTATATAATGTTGGAAATGGTTAAGAATGATTAGAGAGGAGGAATATAATAATATAGTATTTGATTATGAGAGAATTAGGAAGAGAGTAATTGGGATTTAATTAAGAGAGCAAAAGTAGAGTAGAGATTAATTAAAAGAAAGTTGAACCATTGTGATGCCTCCAAGTGTCACTTTATTTGGAATTTAGATTTCCTTTTCTTCTGAACAAACACAAACATCAAGGAAAATAAAAAAATTAGCTAAGGTTGGAGCAATTTAGGGTTTTCTTTGCCATGTTTGGTAGTGTTGGATAATTGTTATATGTATTTGGTATATTTGGCATACCCATATAACTTAATATTTATTTCGTATTTCCCAATATGTCCTTTCCCTTAATTAGTTATGTACCTCTCCATCAAACTAGGAAGTATGACATATCCATATTTTCTTAATTTTTATTTTGAAATCAATTCTTCTAAATAATTTATATATATATGTGACCAATTAAAAATAAAATGAATATAAAGTGAAAGTGTACGTGTAATCTAGAAGGTGAGTGATGGGTATAATTGTAAAATGGGGGTTCCAGGTGGAGAGGTGAGGGAAAGAAAGAGGAAAGTTTGTTGGGGAGTCGGCTTCGTGCATGCAGTGAAATGTCGCTTTTATCCGTTAGCAAATCGCAAGTCTCCACCAATTCCAAAATTTCCCTCATTTTCTTTTCTATTTGATTTACAAAACTTCCACTTCGTTGATTCGTCGTCGTTTAGTGTCACAAGTAAGTTTGCTTTCACTTTAGGTTGGAATAGCAATAGGGAAAACGACACCGTAAAGTAACCACCAACTTTCTTCTATTTTTCCACAAAGGCTCATTAATTAGGATCAAATGGCAATAGCGTTTGAGTTGTGGTGAACCATCACATTTCATTTCACAATTATTTGCCATAAAACTTACCTTCTTTTGTTTTTTTAATCTAATAAATATTCGTCTCAACATCATAGTTTTAGATCGAAAGAGAAAAAAATAATAACACCATCATCACATCTCTATGTACTTTAATGAATTCATGTTGATGCAAGATTTGAGGTATATATTGATGGTGAGGATATTAGTTTTAGCATAATATTGTTTAATATATAACAATATATCAATATCTTTACTTGGCTTAGTACTAATTTTAGTTTTTCAATGCACTCTAGACCAAAGTCGTCACGTCTAATTCCAATGTTTAGATTTTTTTATTTTTTAAAAAAGTGTACTAAATTATAAAGTCCTTTGGATCTCCACAACGATATACCTTTACAAAAGTAATTATGACAGACTAATTGATCTCATACTATAAATACAAGAAATTAAAGGAAAATATGGAAAAGGAAAATACTAATCAGGTGAATTCAAATTAACTTATATGTTAATATCAATAGAGTTCATCACTTAACTCTTAAAAAAAATGTTTCATCATGAAATTATTTCAGCCTCTATAGGGTTTCTATGCCATCTAGCATTATTATTACTCCGATAAAAACCGACATACATAAAGAAAAAACCCTACTTTATATTCTCAAAATTGTTATCATTCTCGTCAAGTTAAAAGGGAAAAAAAATGTGTGCAAATATAATTTTTACATGAAAAACGTCTTGTTAGATATATTCTAATTTTTTTATTAAATTAACAAAAATCTAATTATGTCATTTTCAAGTATTGAATAAAAAAATTTACAAAAGACTTTGTCAAATTTTAGTTCCATCGATAAACTTCTCATTAATATTAACTATTAGTTATTGATAAAATTTAAAATTTTATTATGTTTGCTAAATATTTCCATAAGTTTTATTGTTCACGATAATATTTCTAATTAATTCTCTTTTTCAACAACTATAACCATAAGAGTTTTACTTTTCCATTATTCCAAAACTACTGCTCTAATTAATTACTTAAAATTTAATAAAAGTAAAACTATTAAACTCTATCTTTTCTTATCCCTTACATTCAAATTTCTAACACTTTTAAAAAGTGAAAAATAAGAAAAAAATAAAAAATGAATTTATGGTTGTCCAACTTGTTGGTGAGACTTTAGGGTATGTCCAACAAAAGGAATTTATGGTTTACGATTATGAGCGAGTCTAATTGGATGTGGCCCATGCTACACCATCTCCATACCTTTCCTTCCATCACAACATATATTCACACGTATATAAAGAATTTTGTGATGTGACAATCTACAATCGAACATTGGCATGAAATGTACAAAGATGAGTACAACTAAGAATATACTTAAATATTTATATATTTTTTTAAAAGAAAATAAGAGAATAAACTTTAAATGATAAATGAAAGGTAAAAAAGGATCATTTAAATATATTTTAAAATAAAATAGGCAAAATAGGAAATGTTCTTATAGCACTCTTATTAATTTAAAATTTTGATTTGTAAATTTAGCATGAGCATGAAGGCCGGTTGAATTTTTATAAAATTTTCAAACTATATATATGTGTGTGTGTTAGCACGATGGATGAAACTGCATATTAGAAAAATTGCATCAAATGACAAAAATATTTAGAAAAAAATAGTTTATAACACCATTTTTTGCATATTGCAAATATAGCAAATTAGTGATATCAGACGATAATCATATGATTATTAGAGGGTCTTTCCTTTTAAATTTGCTATTTTTGTAAATTTAAAAAATATTGTGACACAAACTCTATTATCATAATTTTTTTTTTTTTTTGATATTTTTACAAAAGCTCCTATATTTTAACCAATGTCTAAAGTTTGACATTCTAATAGAATTTTAGACTACATTTTCCTCACCCCATGGTATAAAGTTAAATTTTAGACTATGAATTGGTCCATAGTTGGTTTTAAACCACATAATAGAGAATAACTTTGTTGTCATCTAAAATTAAAATATTTTTATAAGTCGTATATATCTATAAACAAATCTTTTCTACAGTTTTTTTAAATTTTAACCGTGGTACGTAGTATTGAATATTTTGTAACGATTTTTTTTTTGTCAATATGTAAGGTAGATAATCAAACCTTTAATTTTGAAGTTGATATTGTAAATATTATGACAAGTATTAAAGAACTATTTTTGTTACTATGATTAGAGTTTGACTTTTGGACCATGATTTAAATAAAACTATCGTTATTTTTTAAAATAACACCATGGTTTAAATTAAAGTTTGATTTATAACTTGTTTCTTAAAAGCCATAGAAAGTATAAGGATTTTGAAGATGATGGTTATGAAAAAAACTATTGTATATTAACTTGTGCATTTATTGTGTAGACCAATAGTTTATTTGAACAAAACTATTCAATTACAACTTACTTGACCCTACAACATTTAGGTGTGAAAGAAACTCGTAAAAAAATTAATTGTAAAAAACTCGTAGAAAATTAATTCTAGGTATGTGTGATTATCATGGATCGAATCTATGATCTCTTAGTTATTGATTGTTTTACCACTAGACCAATCCAGAATGGTTACCGTCGTCTATATTTAAAACCTAGCTTTGCTTTATATATATATATTTAAAATTCAACTAAGTAATATTTTCTACCTCTGATCTCATTAATTATTCATATTTTAAGTTAGTCATGTTGTGAATTCTTTCTTTAATCGAACCTACAATATATATGTGTTAGTGATCAAGAAGATAATCGAACCTAGTGATCAAGAAGATAGTGACCTTTCCTTGCATCCTATTTGTTCTAAAAAAAATTATATTTTAACATTCAAATTTCTAGATTTCAAATAGCATATTTTTTTTATATATAAAAAAAACATAAACATACACGTTAGATATAGATGGATTATAGGTGCACTAGAACATCTATTAGATATATGAACACCTTTGTAGCATTCGTATTGTTGCTTTTAGATTTGAATTTTGCTTAACTCTACTCTATCCTTTTGGCTTTGCTTTATAGACTTACCTTTTAGCCTTTTTCTCTTTTATCATCTCTTTTAGCATCTAATAATTTTGAATTAGATGGAAGATCAAAAGATTAACACAGATAATTAAGTTGTGACGCTATTTAAGTCGTTTCTGATAGATTCTTTTTGACAAGGAATTAAAGAAATGAAAGAATATTAAAGATGGTAAGAACTGCATCATCTATGGGACTGGTAGAATATGTATATTAAATTTTATCATCTCATTTGGGTGTTCTAAGTCATAGCTATTTTGTAATTATATATGAATTCTTTAACACACTACAATCAGAAGGCTTTCCTACGGTTCCTCTCTTTCTTGTATTACATTATTCTCTTTCAAGTTTCTCTCCTACCTCGTTTTTGTACCATCTTTATATGATCCATTGTGTCTTGTGAATAATATTATAACAAAAAATCCAAAACAGATACTTTGTATGGATGAACAAGAAATTTCCATATATAAGGAAGACAACAAGAATGAAACATGAATGAATTCTGACGTAACCCAAATAATAAGAAGAAGAAAAAAGAAGAAATTCTATCCTGTGAATCCAACTGATATACTAAATATATATATGTAGTGGGGGAATATAAAAGTGTGAATTTTGAAGAGACCAAAGATGCTATACCAAATGTATGGAGGAGGACGTACAGTACTCTAAATGCTTTAACATCGAGAAGTACTATACAAAGAAGAACATATTCTCCATAATCTAATTAAGGTTTCGGATATGTGTAATTACCAAAAATGAAAGCTTACCACACACACACTCACACACTTAAGGATATGCATTAATTATATTATTGCGCCTTAGCTAAGGCAATTCTTTGTTTTCTAAATCCTTTATTTATTTATTTATTATTATTGTTTTTCATTAACATATTGTTGGATAGGAGATGAAACTCTGCCTCAATAAATTAATAATCTTGAATTGGTTAAATTATAACAAATATCCTCAAACTTTGCATTTTATTTCAAAATTTCACAAACGTCTTGAATTCATCTAGTTTGATTTTTTTTTTTGGGAAAGTTTTAAAAGGAAATTCTATCTTCTTGAGATTATTTTCTTTTACAAAAAGTTAACGTTATGGTTGCTATTGTGGCTACTTTTAAAAGTAAAACGTATTTTTGAAACAAAATAACAAATTTTAAGGGCTTTTTTTTTTCTTTACTTTAATATTTTCAATCCCATCTTTTTTTTTTTTTGAATTTTACATTCTAGTATTTTTTCATGCACACAATATTTTTCACAAACTAATAATAATAAGAAAATTGTTAATAAAAAGTCAATGATTATTAAATTATTTTTTCCAAGTTCTAAATGTACTTGGACATATGAATATATGCACTGAAATAATTTAATTTTGACATTTTAAACTCAAAACTCAACTCATCCATTAACAAAATCATTGCTTTTCAAGTAGCATATGTTGAGTATCAATGATGACACCTCTAAATATATATATATATTAATTTAAAATAATTAAGAAAGTACAAGTTTGTATTTAATTAAACCAAAAAAAGGACATATAAGCTTAGATTTTTTTTTTTTTTTTTACCAACTTTAATTAAAACATTTTGTTTCACAGATATCCTTCATTAAGAATAATCAAGGACAAATTATGGATTAGTTTTAAAAGATTTAGATTATTATTTCATATTATATATGTACAGTCATTTTGCGTTGTAATTTGGATTTCATAATCCACAAATTTTTAGAAGTAATTATGTTCTTAAAATGAGATTATATATCATTAATGTTTTGTTCACTCCAAAGAAGCTTCATATTAAAAAAAGAATCAAAATTTTCATTTTTTTTTAATGAAGTTTGCTAAACGTGAGTAGAATAACTAGATCGGTCCATATGAACATAACTAATCAACTACACTATCATTTTTGTGAAGAGTAATAACTTTACGAATGCTAAAAGTCAAAAGAATCTACTCGTATTTACCTAATAAAGACTCTAGAAGCGCGTTTCTTTTCAAGAAACAAGTATGGCATCAAACACATTCATTGATATGGATGGAGGAAGAAAGAAAGAAAAGGAAAGGAAAAAGAAGGGAGAAAACAAAGTAATTTTAATTTTTATATATATTTTAATAATAAACATTACCCCCCATCAACTTTTGGTAAGACATTAAAAATAATTGACTATAAGGACCAAAGATAATTTTTTTTTAAATACATGTTTCTATATTTGATAATAAAATGGTATTTGAATATCACACCCCCATTTCATCAATGCATCTTTTAACACTTTTTGATACTAAGATATTGAATGAGAAAAAAAAAGAAAAAGAAAAAAAAGAAAACACATAAAAGATAAAATTTAAAATTTAAAAAGATTTGACAGAGAATTGAAACATGGTCCAAATATATATTTAACTCAAATATATTTTCTATGGATTAATTGCAATGGATGGTTTTAAAAGGGATAAAGAAACATTTTTAAATAATTATAAATATAGCAAAATTTATCGATGATAAATTTATATTTTTATATATTTATTTTTCAATTAAGAAGGAAAAAATTTGAATATGTTAAATAAAAGAAATTGGCAATTGAAAAAATTTTACTTTTGACCACGTAAAGTTAATAATTATGTTTCGACGTAGAATCAAATTCCTTTTACTTTATAACTAAATATTCATATAACATGTTAAATTATTCTTATACTATGGTTAATTATTTCATTATTTTTAATAATTGGGTAAATTTATAATTATTTAAACAATTTTATTTTGCTGGGATAACAAGAGACATGAGACTTATCTTAAAATATTAAGATCAAAACACGTATGATTATTAATGTTTGGAATCTAAAATTCCACACGCTAACTTGAGATAGTTCAACTAACATCAAAATACTTATCATTTACCAATAGATCAGAGAAGACTAACACATTGAATATTAATTAATAGGATGCTTTCCCTCACTATAAAAGCACATTAAAGCCTAGTTTTCAAACCTAACAAAAAAACAAATTAAAAGATATATATATACTTTAAATCTTATTTCCTTTCTTCGTCATCTATTACGGCTTCTTCTTTCTTCTCTTGGATGGGGAACTCCAAAAGCAAAACTTACAAACGAGTTCTAGTTCCATTCTCAGAGGAGCAACTGGCCAATGTTTTCAAGAACCATGACCGAGACGGGGATGGGAATCTGACGAAGGAGGAGTTGAAGCAAGCCTTCGAATATCTCGGCTCACGCTTCTGCAACTTTCGGGTAGAAGAAGCCCTACGTGCCGCCGACACCAACGGGGACGGTGTCATCAGCATGGATGAGATGGGGAAGCTAATTAAGTATGCCAAAACTCGTAAATACACTATTAGTTAAAAAGTAAATGTATGTTAGCTATATCAACTTTAGTTGTTTTTGTTCACCTATATATATATATTCTATATATAAATGTCTTTCATATATTTATCTGTATTTGAATGAGTGGATTCGAATTAATACCCCTCTTTGTCCAATGATATATAAATAAAAAAAAATTGTTAAATGGTTTTGTTGATTGTGTATTGATTCGATCTCACTCTCTGCTTGTCTCTAATATAAAGAATGGACCTAATTTAATTTGCAGGGAGATGGAATAATAATATCATGATTTGATTTGAACTCATGATTCCATTTACGTCGTGTTTGGAATAATTTTTAAATTTTTTTTCTCTATAAGTTGGTTCTGGAAAAATTAATAATTTAGAGTGTATTTAACATAGTCTTGAATTATTTGAGATGATACTAAAATCTTCTTTAAGAAATTATTAATAAATGAAAGTAGGTTAAAGAATTTGGATTCATTTAAAATCATCTTTCAATGATCTAGCTGATGCTTTATCTATAATATAGTTTTTTTTAACTCAATTACCATTTTTTTTTAATTATTTTTATTCAAAAATATCACAAGTATGAGCAACGTACGATATTAATCCATTATATTCTAAACAAAATCGAATTGATCAATTTAAGTTATTTTTGGCAATTTGAAGTTCAAAATCTCTCTCATGTATAATAACAAGATTGCATCGTGTATATATACAAACACTTCTATAAATTTTCAAGGTTTTTTTTAGCACAATAAAGCTAGGATAAATTTTGGTCTTCTTTATTGTTAACACATTCATCATTTTGAACTTAAAAATAGAATGAAATAAAAATCTTGCCAACCATCTAAAAATCCTCCAATAGATTCCATTCTTTTACTATATCAATAGAGTTGCATAGAACACGTAGTTACGTTCTCACATTTTGTCACCAAGCTTTAGACTAGAATGTTTCTTTTCATAGAACATTTAGAATTAAATGACTTTTCACTTCTAGTTAAGATAGAAGATCATACCAATTATTATAATTATACTAAACTTGTTTGGACTACCAACTAGAACATTATGGTCACTCTTTTCGAATAAAACGCAAAACCATAGTCATGCATTTGCTTATACCCTCACATGAAAGAATATTGTTTGTTTTTTTTTTTTTTTTAATTCTTTTTGGTTAAGCTTCTCATTAGGTGTTTTTAATATTACAATAATAAAAAATAAAATAAAAAGGAAGTTGGTCAAATTTTGGAATGAAATTCGTGAAAAACTGATTGGTACGGTCTCCCCTATCTTTGGGGCACTTCCAATTTCTAAATACACCCAATAAACTATTAACACACCCACATATATATATATATAATACTAATCCAAAATCATTTATAACTATAACAAAATTTTTAAATACAGTCAAAATCTATCGCTATTTAAAATTTAACAATAATAAAATTTATGAATAATAGATTTTACTAGATGATTTTTAAATTTCATCATTTCGTAACGTATATGTATATATATTAGTAACTCTAATCGTCATCATCAAATGCATCTATGTGAACGACTTGAGTTAGCTCAATTGATTAATACATTATAATTATATTCTTGCTTGAAATGTCAAAGCTTCTATTTTCTCCCTTTACAACTGTGTCCATGTAAGCAATGGAATCCAATTACATCGAATGCCCATCTGTATTTACTTCTCTATTTAGAATTACTTTCCTTTCCCATTTAATATATCTAATAAATTACTTATTGATTATTAGAATGCAAACTATACCCATATACCCCAATTGTGAGCATCTCAACAAGAAAAATTCTTTCAACAATGAATTGTTTTTTTTTAATCAAATATTTTGAAGATAAAGTGGTATTTTATAAAAAGAAACTTAATTTTGAGCATTTTTTATTGGTAAGATTAGGTAGATATATATAAAGATATTTATTTATCAACTCTTATTTATCAATTTTAATTAATAATCAGAAAGTTGGTAAAAACTTTTTCTGTGGGTTTCTCTCGGAATGTTTTAGAGAGATAGATAGGGTTTAGAGAAAGAATATGGAGATTTGTATTAGAGTTTACAATCATGATTATAACAAAGATATGACTAAGCTTAAATATTAAAGTCTAAGGTCCAATGGACTTGTATATGTAAAATAATAAACTAATACTAATTGTTAATTAACATCAATTAGCATAATATAAACCTTAATACACATCAAAACTACCTACTTTTAACCCTTTCAAGTATGTATTATTGTGATTCTTTTTTAACTTAATTTAGCCTCCACTTTAATATTATTTTGTTTTTATAAACTAAATTTATAAACACTACTTGTCTATAGGTTTTTATATTTTCTAATTAACTTTCTTCCATAAACAAATACAAAAACCAAGTTTTAGAAACTATTTAAATATTTATTTTTGTTTTTAGAATTGAACATTAAAAATTTACCATAAAAAAGAGAGAAAACAAACTCATTTTTCTTCTTTTTTTCTTTTTAAGATAAAATAAAATAGCTATGAAATGAAGCACATTACTTTTGTTGTTGTGTGTTCTTTAATGTCAAGATAAATATATAATTTTACACCTATATAGGTTTGATGGAAAATTATCCTAAAGATTACTTGATTTTTTTTTATATAAAATATAGGAAACTAAAAAAGTCCCATAAAAAACTTATTTTGAATTTTTTTAAAACATAAAACAAAAAACGATTGCCAAACATCTATTTTTTACTTTTGGTCTTTAAAAAACAAAAAACTAAGAACACCAACCAAATAAGTAAAGTTTTTGTTTTTACTGTTAATCATTTCTTGAATATATTTTAGAATTTTGAATGATTTTGAGTTAATCTTGACCATCTATCTCACACGAGGACAATAGAAAATATAAATTTACTGTACATATCAATTTGTAAATACAAGCTATTAAGGTTAAACATGTTAACCACAAACGATTATTTTTATGTATCTCTACGTATCACTATAATACTATGATACATATTTTTGAGTTTACACCTTTGTTTTTTATTTCATAAAAAATTTATACCAATAAATTAAAAATAATTGTCCCATTTCAATTTTCAAAGACGTTGTATTTTCTCTACTGCGCCATGGACACTACCCAGACAGTTTGTATTATGTTTGGTGTGTATTCAACATAACAACTTTCCCTATTAAGTCAGGCCCTACTTTTAAAGAGAATATGCTTTCCATCAAATGTTGAAATTAATCTTCGTATAAAATGGGCCCTTTGGGAATTAAATTTGTCAGCTACCAACTTTCTGACACAGAGGAAAATAAAACTTATTATTTACAAAAGTAGTCTCTCGTTAATGATCTAGTGCATGCAAACTTGAGTATTATGTATTTCGAAGAAAGATAAATGATAAAAACTACACCTTTTAAATATGATGATAGTTGTAAATGTATACCTTCAAATTTTTAATTGAAAAATGAAATGTTAAAATTGAACACTTAAACTCATTACATAACTGTAGGAATGGTAACAATTGTTTGCTATGTCTGAAGAATCAATTTTTATCATTTAAGGTCCTACTCTTAATAGAAGAAACAAAACATCTTTGAAGATGGTGAGTCCACCTGTGCATTATTTTACATGTTTATATAGATAGTTCTTAATATAAAAAGAAAAATTGAAATGTAAGAACTAAATTTATATATATAAAGAAAAAAAACATGTTTCTAAAAAGTTTTAAATTACTAGAAATTAGGTGGGCTAAAAATTCCACTTTTTTTTATCTTCCTTCATAGGTCAAGAAAAAGGGAAACCAACAATTCTCCCTCTCTTCTTCATAACAGAAGAAACACATGTCCAAAAAAATTGAGATTTGGTAGGCTGCTTGCTTCATGAAGATGGTGAGTCCAAACGTGTGAGAAAGAAACACCGCACGTTCATTTCACATGTTTATAGATATAAATCTCTCCCATATTTACCTCCCATTGTAAATTAAACCAACACAAAAGTCTTTCCCTCCTCTTACCTGTTCTTCTTTTAGAGCAAAACCCTTATACACATATTATAACCCATCCATGGGGACCTCTAACGGCTTGATTTTTAAGTGTTTTCCAGCGTCGTTGACGGAGTTTGAGGTGGCCAAAGTTTTCAAGAACCACGACAAGGATGGAGATGGAAGGCTGACCAAGAAAGAGCTGAAGAGCGCCTTCAAGTACTTGGGTTACAAGTTCACCACCTTTAGAGTCCACCAAGCCCTCCACGCCGCTGACGACAACTGCGACGATGTCATCAGCTTTGAGGAGATGAGTAAACTTATTATGTATACCGCAGGTTCATAGCTATATTTACTCTCTTGGTGCAAGACCGCAGTTTGTTTCCAGTCGTCATATATTTCAAGTCCGTGTGACAAATCTCTAGTCAGAGACACAAGTTTAAAACATTTTAATGAAATTTAATAGTCAAAATTCAAAGCAAAGACACTAGAGGACTAAACTTGTAATTTAGCTTGAAAAACCATTATAAGTTGTTAATTTTGTGTATATGACACACATGTACCTGTGCAAGTACGTAAAAGTTTATTTTGTTTGCTTATATATGTAGCAAGCACACATGGGCATGTAATTTTGGGACTAGTGTCTAGATTTATATCTCTTAAGACTATTTTCTACCCCATTGAAGCAACCACAGGCTACAACAAATAATATCAGAAATATATATATTACAACAATGAATATCCATTTTTGAAATTTATGGTATAATACTGTGCATATATGTAAAATGGCACCATACAAAGGGTCTCGTACCCTTCTTAATTAACCCTTCATAAATTTACCCATATTTCAAATTAAAATGGGAAGAAAACATAAGTCAAGGGTATATAACTTAAGGATACAAAATCTCAAAAATAGTTTTTCATTGCAATGATAATAAGATATTCTAAATAGTGTCTTGAGTTTCTTTTTAATCTGTAATAGAAACATTTAAAAACGATGATATGACAATAATTGAATGATAGAACTTTGCCTGAATTGGGTTGCACAAATTTTTACAATCCAAAACCCAAAGCAACTCAGGGTTGTCATCCTACCCAATTATGACTGGGCCTGAAAGATATAGGTGCAACCAATAAATTCAATATTTATAGGTAGTAATTTTGGAAATAATAATTAAATATATAGTAATAGTTTAAAAAATTATAAATATAGCAAAATTTATTAGTAATAGAATTTCATCATTATAGATTTTTATAGTCTATCAAGACCAAATTTGCAACATAGTCTATCAATAATAGACTTTGACAAATTTTGCTATATTTGCAATTTTGTTAAAATGTTGCTACTTAAAATCTAATTTTTATATTTACAACTATTTTTATATTTATTTTTAATTAAATATTGTTAAATCACCATAACTAAAAAAAATTATTCCTAATTAATTAGTGTTAACTATGTCCTATTAAAAATATGTGATTTTGATATAATACTTTGTTATTTTAGAGATGTTTGTAATTTTATTTCTATCTGCAAATTGAATCTCAATGAAGAGTTTTATTACTGTTATAAAACAAAAAAATGACAAAGATTAACAAGACAAAGGGGCTAAATAACATAACATATCTGAATAATAAACTATAAATTAATAACAAATTAACAAGACTGATATTTTTGGTTAAAAGAGCCAAAGGAACGTAACATCAAATCATAGGGGGGCTTAATTAATTGATATCATAAAGTGTATTTACATGATATTGACGACATAAAATAATCAATAACAACAAATTTAATTATCAATTATGTTAGGAAGGAATTAAATTCTTTTTACTTTAGAATAACATATATATATATATATTTCGGAATATATTAAATTATTCTTAATCGATAATCATTGTGTTAATTTTTAATCTAGAGGATAAGAACATGAAACTTATCTTGGAAAAGAAAGGCAGAGAGATGCTTACCCCACGAATCTTTGTGAAATTGGAAAAAAATCGAATAAATACCATATGTTGGAGCTTGGGATATCTTTTTTAATATCTACTCTTCTTTACCAAATAATATATATATATATACACTCCCTAAAGTAATATTAATTAGAGAAAATTGCAAAACCATCTTAAAGTATGATGGTAGTTGCAATTATACTCTTTAAACTTTTAAAATTTAAAATTAAATCCTCAAACTTACATAAATTTATAAATGGTATAAATTTGATTGATTATATAAGTTTGAGGATTCAACTTTTTTTCATTTTTACATTTTTAAAAATTTAATTTAGGGGTCTAATTGTTCTTGGTGAAAGTTTGAAAGTTTGAAGGTGTGAAAGAAGATTAATGGAAATCTTTTTTTGCCATTTTATGTTTACAAATGAGTCGTTTTTATATATGTTCATATGTATATGAAAGACAAAGAATTACAAATATTTTAGTGTGGATCAATGAAGTTGATGACTATATAGTAATGACAATTGATGTTGGTACCATACATTACATCTCATCCCTTGCTCTTGGAATGGCATACAAGGAAAAGGAAAAGGAAAAGAATAATGTTAATATAATTTTATTAATGTTGATTCAAAATGGTTGAAAATTGTATTGCTGATTTAAGATTAGATTAATTAGATACCAAAATTTAAAAAAAAAATGATAAAAGACTAAAATTGTTAGCCTAATTAACAGTAAAAGAAAAAAAAAAACAAATAATAGTAACAACAACAACTGTAAGATATTAGCTAATTTAGAAGTTGGATTTCAAAATATGATAAAGAAAAACAGTGATATAATTGAAAATTTTTCAACATATTCAATTTATTCCTAATTTTTACTTTTTATATTTTATAAAAATATTAGGTTGTAAATCGTTTTAAGTGATAACAATGATTTAAATTTTTATTTTTAGTTATGTGTTTTAATTTAATGTCAAAATTTAACTTACCTTTAAGAACAAAAGAGAGAGAGAGAGAGAGAGAGAGAGAGAGAGTAAGAAATATATCCTCATTCTTTTTTTCCAATAATAAAGAAAAAATCCACCTTTGCCTTCCATGTTGATGCACATAAGTTCAATTCGAGTAATTAAAGAGAAAATTCTATATTATTGTAAGAAGTGTAATGATTGATTCAATACTTGACATATTCGACACATTTAATGCTTTTAAGATTTGATGATTGATGTTATAATTGAATGGATTGCAAGAAGGAGCATTCTCATTGTTCGTTATGTTTGATTGAAGTTGAAGTTGATATGATTTTATTATCTTTGAAATAGCTTGATACTTAATTAATTTTTTTTTAAAATACAAAGAATGGGATATTAAAACATTATTTATGTTCTGCTATGAAAACTTGTTGTGTGTGTATATACATGTATGTGTACACATATTTATATATTTATATATGTACGTATATGCATTTGGGATAAAATTATATTGGCTCCAGAAAAGAAAA
Organism: Cucumis hystrix; assembly: GCA_025688845.1. NCBI lineage: Eukaryota > Viridiplantae > Streptophyta > Magnoliopsida > Cucurbitales > Cucurbitaceae > Cucumis > Cucumis hystrix. The sequence goes on along the minus strand of CM046885.1, from coordinate 17,581,466 downwards.
TTAACTTTTTAATTGATGAAAACACCAAATTCTCGTCAAATAAATTTAATAACATATACCATTTATTCTTTATAATCCACATCTATAAAATTATTATTATTTTACATATATATTAGACTATTTTAAAATACCCGTTGATCAAATAGATGTGAAGATTCCAACATATTTGAGAACACAACTAGTGGAAGAATAGAACCATCAAATCTTATATAGATTTGATCAAAATAAATGGTATCTGTCTTTTGATGTTTTTAATGCATAAACTTTAACATTTTTGTTATGGTAAAAAATCTAATTTAAAAAATCAATGTATAAAATGTATAAATTTTTTTAACAGTTTAATAATTTTAAAATTTTAACCAACGTACTTTCATGTTTTTAGTTAACATTATTCACAAAAATGTGAAATTCTTCTTCTCCTGTGCATTGAACAAAAAATTTAATTGAATATTTAGTCAAAAAGGAATAAGGAGACTACCAAATTAGTTGGTAGGAACTTGAAGTGCTTTTCATATATGTTATGGATAAAATAATTAATAAGCAACAAAAATATTCTTAAACTCTTGGTTTATATATTTTTTGAGTATTAGAACAGTTGTTAGAATAAATATTTACAAGTTGATAAACAAGCAAAGAGGGAATCGTATTCTTTCTACTTTTTAGCAATATCTTCCTAAATAAGTTAAACTATTCTCTACATTAATGTTAAATCACGAAAAATACTTAGTTAGTGTAGGTAAACCCACAACATGAACACAATTTCATTGATATAAAACTTATATTATTGACTTCGAGATTAGTGGTTTAATTTTTCCTTAACGTCTAAAATGAAAAGTTCATTTTTTTCTACGCCACATATTGTGATCTAGGAGAAGAATAAATGAAAGAAATGAAACTTAGGTGTATCTTCAACTACTCCATCTTTGTATCTTATAACCTAATTATCCAATTATATATAGTTTGCTACATGTCAATTATATATATATATGCAAAAATATTAACTTAGGAAAGGGTTAAATATGTCAAAAACAATAAAAAAAATTGTTTTAAATAATAAAACAGTAAATATTTACAAACACAGTAAAGTTTTATTTTCTACTTTTCATAAAACTCTTAAATTAATATAGCAAGAAACCAATCTTTAGGAATTAAGCTAAAAAAAAAAATAAAAAAAAATCATAATCAATACTTAGCTTGTGAAAATGAAATTAAGATAGAAAAGAGATGGGCACTTTAATTAAAGAGTACCTTTTTGTTTTCTTGCAGCATACAATTTAGGAAGAATTGTAGTTGATAATATTCTTGGCACTAGAAAATCTTTGATAAATAAGAAAATTTGTATTAAATAAAGAAGACAGTGTGATGATTAGAAGATATACTATACTTTGACTGCCTATTATTTATTAATTGTTAAAGTACTCCGAAAAATTAATCTCTCTTTTCCATCTTTAAGTGGAGATTTTTAATTTAGTGAACCAATGAGCTTTTTGATTGGCTATAGTAATTATTAGTCATGATAAAATGAATATTATTTTAGGTAGGACTTGTTCTTGGAGTGACATAAAAAAAAAAAAGACAAGAATATATATTGATATAATTTTATGGAAGTGACTAAAATTTTCACTAAAATGCTTAAACTCTTGGCTAAATGGAAAAAGGAGTTACTATTTGGATATAATTACGTATTAAATTTTAATTATAATTAAACATTTAATTCTTTTAATGTATCACAATAAAAGTTTATACTAATTTAAATGATATATATTTTATTTTGTGTTGTGTTTTCAAATACAACAAAATGGAACTATTTTAAATTTTTGTATCAATTTTCTAGATTTTCTTATAAATTCTTCCAAATTTTCCTGCTATTTTAAAAGTGAAAAACCTGAAGGATTTAAGGAAAACAAAATGTAGTTTGCTTTTCCAGAATAACAAATGAAATTGTTTTTTTTATTCTAAGTTTATACATATTCCATGTGTAACGGGACTGTATGAATAGTTGGGCATATATATTTTCTTTTAAGATCACTAATTATAATACATGATACTTCTAAAACCTTGTACTTTCTATAGAAAATATATCCTCAAATTTCAAAGAATGTACAAAAGTGGAGAAGGGTTGGCGTAAAGACTCATTCTCCAATTGCACAGTGACAGCTCGTACACCTCTTTAACGCTGAAACAAAAACTATACCAAACATTGTGTGTAGTTTTCCAAAAATAAAAATCTAAAATCGTTTAGTCTACGTTTAATTATATTAATCTAAACGTAAAGTAATAAATATAATCTAATTAAACATATCAAAACTCATTGTTTATATAGCATGCATTTGCTATACAAAATGATAATTTCTTTCATGTAGAAACTTTAAAAAAATGTTTAGAATATAAGAATAATAAATCCCATGTGAGAGTGTGAACAACAACATGCACACTTTTACACAGTATATAAATCTCCATTTCAAAGAGCAAATCCTAACCACTAACATCCCAAACAAAATCTCTTCTAATTTCTTCTTGTTCTTCGTGTGCATGGGAAACAAGTACAGTTCTTTGAGTGAAGAACAGCTCGCCTGGATTTTCAAGAAACATGACATCGACAGAGACAGGAAGCTGACCGAAGAAGAATTGACACGAGCCTTCGACTATTTGCGTTCAAGGTGGACCACCGTGAGAGTCAAGAGAGCCCTTCGCGCTGTCGATGCAAACCACGATGGCGTCATCAGTTTGGATGAGATGAGTGAGCTCATTGTGTATGTCAAAGGTCTTCGTACCTAAACAATTAATAATACTTAACTGTTAGCTGAACTGCAACCATCTTTTACATGTAAACCTAAGTGGAATTTACTAGATGTCACTATGTAGTTGCGCCTCTCAATTGAGTAGTAAAATATAAATGCAGTTTAGTTAGCAGTCCAACACTTTACGTCGTAGAGTAATAAATATTAGCAAAAAAAAAAAAAAAAAATCATTTTTATTGGATAAAAATGTAAAGTGTGATATCCACTCTCTATTGCTAACGATGTAATGTTTAAGGGAAAAAAAAGTGTATAATGCAATTACTTCTCTGTTTTCTTTTTAATAAATCGTTAATTGTGTTGGTAAATTACTAGTTAATTATATAAGAAGCAAGTGGTTTTTTTTAAAATTTTTTTATTTTATGCATGGTTGTGCAAATGATTACTAAATACAAATATGTCAAATAGAATTTGAAAAGGAATTGAATTATTTCTATTTGTGAACAAAATATCCTCAGATATGTTATATAATTATTCTTACACTCACTACCAAAAAAAAAAAAAAAATCAACTTGTATATCTACTCTATGATTAAAATAAATTTTCCTAAATTAAAAAATAATCTTCTAAATTCTTATTATGAGTGTAGGTAAATTTAACTATATTACTAACAATGGACTTAACAAAAGATTAACTGCATATGCGAGTTTTAAAAAAAAATCCCATTAAGAAAAACCATCTTGTCATCCTGAGATTTAAGAGAGTAATCTTTTTAAAAAAAAAACAGACAAGGAATATTAGAAAAGTGAAATTGCAAAGATATGAACCCAATTTTCCAAGTACTAATTACATTTTTGTTTAATGAAGTAATTTTTCTTTGTCCAATATTAAGGTTGCTAAATGATATATAAATTAAATTTATCTTCATATATATATATATATCATTGTACAATTTTGGTTCAATAAGTTATTTACGATTATATCCAGAACATGTAATCTATATAAAACAGAAAAATGTTAGATAATATACAATTAAATTTATATTTCATCCATATCTTATGCTTTTATGTTAACCGAAATATATATATATATATATATACTAAAAAAAAAATAGTTAGAGAGGTTGGTCACTAAAACTAATGTGAAATTGGATAAGGATGGGGATAAACAAGATAGGTTTGGAATATATAAGTTGGTGTGCCCTGTGGTGTACTTTTTTTTTTCTTTTTCTTTTTTTTTTTTTTTTTTTTTTTTTTTTTTTTTTTTTGTATAGAATAAAGTACTAATCTTCAAATATTCATTTCTCTTATTTTAGGTAATTAATTAAGCCATTCCCTTGAACTAATGAACATGGTAGGCAGAGAGATACACAATAATATCACAAATGGATATTATGTTCCCTCACACGATTGCTAGCTTCCTATCCAAAATGAAAAAGAAAAAAGAATGTTTTGATCATATTATTTCTTTCATTATGGAAACTTTTTAAACATTATTATCATCATCGACAAGCATACTTGGTTAAGATTGAGTATTAATATCTAGTTCAAACGATTTAGTTTAAAGACGGGTATAAGTGTTAAACATTATGCACACACTTAAGTTTGTAAATTTAGGATAATATATTGATTTAACCATTCGAAGGGTACATGGTTCAATAATTTTTTGAATTAACAAGCTAGGGATGTAGAGTCACACTAAACTATATAATTAAACAATCAAAGTCATTCATCATAAACATGTCAAAAGACTCCACTCCTAAGTATTATATCCCAACTTGTTCGTAACTTGAGTGTCAGAGCGTTGGTAGCTTGATGTTGCACCAGTGAATTTCTCCATTCTTCTGAGCACTTGAACTATTTTCTCCCAAAATATAAATTTATATACGTTTATTCATTACTCTTCCATGGGAAAATAGAAATGGTGTTGCAGAAACCCCGCCTAGAAAAACGTCTCTCAAACTCTGTCACTGTTTTTATTTTAATCGTATATCACACTTCCATAAAGAAACTTGGTGAGTAAATTGGACTTTTAAATGGGCCATAAACACAAAACAGGCTTTAAATATTTCGGCCTCTAATTTTCCTAACACCATGCTTTGATTTCACTTTTTTCTCTTAATTCCCAGACTATCAGTAGAACTTTTTTGGACAAAACTTGGGAAAGGAAACAAAACTTAGATGATATAGTTTTCCTTTCAATAACGTAGTTCAAGAAACTTATTGATTCTTATGTAATCTTACAGCAGTAGAGATTCTCAAGTGTAGATATTCATTATTTCTCGAATTAGTATATGATCATTCCCTTAGTTTATCTGCTCAAACCCCAAGAAAAGTTGTTATTTTCCTTTTGAGAGGCACACTTCCCAATATGCCTCCCAAAAGATATTTATGGGCTTCAACCCCTCATGCACAAAACGGGAATCGTATGGTTCGTGAAGATATAAACTAGAGTGAGGGTATAACTCTCCACCGATGTATGCCAAAGATGATAGGTCCTTTTTTTAATATAACATAAAGTATAGATAGAAAAGGATTAGTAATTAGGATCTGAAGTAAAGGGCAGGTTTAAGAACATGAAAGTTTGATCAAATCATAATAGAATCTATTGTAAATGGAATGAAATTCCTTTAATAGCCTCTAAAGAACAAAACACAGTCGTCCATAAAGAAATTGAGATGATTATTATGGGAATCCCTTTTTCATTTTTCAAATTTATTAAATTACAATTACGACTAAAGAATATATTATAAGAATTAAAATATCGTTTATTTTATTTTATTTAATTATTAATTCTTTTCAAATGTTTATTCTTGAAAAAAAGTAAAAGCTTTAAATTAAAATAAAAATTAATAGATTAGTGATTGTCTTAAACTTTCACAAGTTACCCATCAAATTTCAGTATTTTTACACTTTCAACTTTCAAAACAAAATCTAAGACAATTGCTTTCATCAAATTTAGTCATTTATACTTCTTTTTAATGAGTAATAAAGATAGAATGATCAACAAACACACTTAGATTAACACACCCTTAATGACTTCATTATATGATGCTGCACTATTTGTGAAGTAATAAACTAGTATAAATGGATTTCTAAGTTAAATGTTACGCTAGTTTATTGAGATTATCTTTTGGTGCATTTATCGACCTTGTTAATGTAACAAATGAATTTTGTTTTTTTAAAAAAAAGATTTATTGAATTTTAAAAATCTCATTTTTTTTTCTAAGCTATTTTGATTAGAAAATTGAGGGAGGGTGAATTTTAAGTTGTTATATGGATATTGAGGGTATGGTATGAATTGAAAGAATTGTTTCTCTTTTCTATGGTATCATATTTAATTTCTCAATTATGACTTTATGTTTCGAAAAAACGATCCCCCAAATATCAATCAATGTTTTAGCCAATTTTTTCTTTTATAATTAACCAAAAACATTTTCTATATTATGCGTCAAATTCTTCGCCATATTAATTAAACTCTTTTGACAAAAAAAAAATATTTAAAATAAATTTTGGGAATATTTTCAAATAATTCATTTTTAACATTAAACACTTGAAAATTTTAATGAAACATTTTTTTAATAACTTTTGGATATTCAAAGTATCGCCAGTCGGTGCTAGGTTGACACGTACATAAACACTCTGTTTATGCCGACATCCAAAAGAAAATTATATACATATGCTTATATTCTAAGATTAATTCCATATGTTTATATTCTCCATCCTCCCAATTGGTATTAGGAAAAGTTTGATGCCATCTACTTTAGGTTCTCGTGCTACATATAGTATTTTCCTTTTAATGAAATATGCGAACACAAGAAAATAAAAGGAGGTATTATTAGATTTTCGTTGACATCATATAAAAGAAAATTATAATAGAATGTGTTGACATTTCATGATCACTATATATTGTGTTGACACGTAAATGTGAGATTCACCAATATTTTTATTGACATCGATATATTTTACGCTTAAATCGTAAGAAAACCTTGCAGAACTCGAATTTTCATTGTTGATCCAAATTGTAAACCTTGCAAAAGGTGTTTGGAATACTTTATTCTGAGTTGATAGAGATGCTCACAAAAAGATATCATTTCTTCTACGGCAGAAATGCATGAAGTAAACTTTGGTAAATAAAAATTCCCTAAAGCATCAATTCCATTTGAGATGATGTGTAATAGATATCATCTCAAAGAGCAAAAAAAAAAAAAAAAAGAAAGAAAGAAAAAGAAACCATCTCCTTGTCTTAGGGTTTTTGTCTTTTACATACCAACTCTATATAAAGACTCCTTCCCCATAGAAAAAAAATCTAAGGCAAACAAAAACTATATTATCATCAACACAAAGATATATTATTAGAGCTTACGTTCTCGAATATCATTGAAATGGCAATGTCAAGGTCTCAATTGAAGTTGACTAGGGATGAGGTTAGGGAGATCTTAGAAGAGCATGACGTGGACGGTGATGGTTGCCTGACGAAGCAAGAAGTGATGCAAGCCCTGAACTCCATGGGTTCTATGATGTCTTTTCAGAAAGCTCACTATGGTGTTTCTCATGCTGACAAAGATGGGGATGGTAAAGTCGATCTAGGAGAAGCAGAGATGGAGAATCTTATTGACTATGTCATGAGGTTTCAGACCCCAAGGGCTCCAAAGACCCCAAAGGTCCCTAAGGTGCCAGCCCAAAAGCCTTGCCATGATGGTAAATCAATTGTGTAATAATCTTAGCTTATTTCTATTTATTATGTGTCCGTCTTCGTCTTCATCTCATCTTCGTCTTTGTCCTGTTTTTCAGTCCATATAGTTTATGTTACAAATTGAGCTATGGTCGTGCTCAAATTGGCAATTATCCATGTATGTTTGTTATCTGCAGTATTGTGTGTCACTGGTAATAAAAATGTCTTCTTGTTGTATTCATGGATTATTATATAATAAATATTCCTAAACTATTAAAAATGTCAAATTTTCAGTTTCATTTCATGCCAAACGTGTGAATTATTGTTTAGCTTTCCACTATATAAATATAAACTATTAAATAAGACCTTTTACAAACATTTACAAGTCACATAAAATTTAATACGTAGTGGAATGTTTTGAATATATTATTTAACATTTTTAACACCCAAAATCTAAATGGTATTCAAATATTTATTCTATTTATGTTATTTATGATTGGCCATATAAAATTTAGAGGAATGTGATATATAAACTCTTAACCTTAGAAGTGCTTCTTAATTTTATAATTTGACATTTTTTATCTGATAAGAAAACTTGTTCTCTCTATCGATTAGTGTACAACTAATACATGATTAATCAACTATTTAATTGTATCAATGTTTACTGTTTTTCGTTTATTTTTTGTTGCCATTTTTTCTTAACACTGTAGCTATAAAATTGTATTTGCTAACTGACAAAATTACATGACTCAATAGAAATGTTGTAAATAATATAATTAACGCCATAATGAACCAATTAAAACAGGAAGTAACCATAAAAGTGTAAAGAGAGTATACAAACGGCAAAACACACCATATTAATTAACATTCTCATGTAAGAATACAAATGTATATATAAAATGGGGTCATTCGTTTTATAATAGCAGAAAGCAGTAATTAGAATCGATGATATATAAAAGGAAAAAGAGATTCATTGGATGACATTTAATTAAGACAAATCAAATAAGCCTACCATTATAATTTTTAGAAAAATTTGTTACGTTTTTTTTAATGGAATACTAGTAGACCAGGGTCAGTAATGCACCCAACGACTCATCCAAGATCGTTTGCCATAGCAGCTGCATCAGTCATCACACTCCAGCCCCCATGTTGTTTACTTTTGTATGAAATCGTAATCAAATATAGATGTTTATTGAAATGTCAATCTATTTAATTAAAATACAAACCAATGAATATGTAATAAGATACCATCCAGCCCTGCTTGTACTACTTTTCTTGGTAATAAAATTCTGGCGTTAGGGCTTTGCCCACTCACCTTGTTTCCTCTTAAAAAATGAATATGGAATAAGAATTAAAATAATTTTTTCTAATTTTATTTTTTATTAACTTTCATTTACAGCTTGTTCAAATATTAACACTTAAAGATTTAAAATTAAAATATGGTTTGACTTAAACTCACCCATCTAAATTCCAAAACATCTTAAAGTGAAAACATTAATAAACTTAAATTAATATCTCATCTTCTTTTATTTTTGTAACTAAAGGATGATATATGCATACAGAAACTTTTGTACAATAATATGTATTATTGTACGTGATAGACCACTAAATATTTGCTGAATATCTTTATCCCCATCGACTGGACATTTCTATAACTTTTGAAAAACGATTATTCTGTTTTGGTAGGGTTTTTTTTTTCTTTTTGACAAAAATGATAATAACTTGGATTTTTGACCTTCTATGGTTGAGTTTGAGTTTTCTTTTACTAGTCTAAATCGTGGCTAGCTTAAGAAATATTTCTACAATTCAATTTACACTTATATCATACATTTTAATTTTGAGTATTTTGCTAGCTAAAATTTGAGTAATTACATTTTATTTGAATAAAATACATCAATTAGAGAGAGGTTAGAAAGTGCATTGAAAAATCTCAAATATGACCTTAATTTTGCCTGTATTTTGTTCTTCTAAAAAGAAAGAAAATATATTAGTCTTATTTTGAATAAAAGTATTAAATTCCAAAAAGCTCAAATTTAATTTAGGAGTCTTTCCAAAAATAGGAAAAAAAATCACAAATTATTCCCTCCATGTAAAACAAACTATTAAAAAAAATTCATTACCTAAATATTTTATCAATTTTTTTATTTTTGACGATTTTCCTTCAAAAGTAATATTAATTAACGTTTAATAAAATTCAAATTTCCTCTCTTCTCACAACTAACTCTTATAAATGGATTCGCTCAAGATGGTTTAATTAAATAAATATTGAAAGAAAATGAGAAAAAAAAGTGTCAATAGATAATTACAAAATAATATACTTTTGATCGATGAGATTTGAAATTATTTTGTCTATCCGGTATTTAAAATTTGAGAAGAAACACTTGAGATCTAGATAAACACTGTAAAAAAAAAAAAAAAAGTTTCACAAGCAAGGAATGGATCGATTCATAATTTTTATTCAGAGGAACTTAAGTTAATTATTTTGCAAAAGTATTAAAATACAACTTAAGTTCAAGAAACTTTCAATTTAAATTTTGCCATAAAATTGAAACGATGTCTCATGTGTAATTATAAACATTCAATTTTGTTTTTAGTATACAAAACCCACGACGAACTTTGAATACCTAAATCCACGCAAAATTAAAAAATTTATTTTAAGTTAACTCTTGAATTAAAATTTAGAGAAGACATCTTCTTTCCTTTTGTGATTATTATTATTTTCTCAACAGAGAAATTAGAAGTTGGGGTATCGGACAAAGTTAGAAAGTTCAAAACGTTCAAAACGTTCTATATTCTCCAAAGCTTCCTAATCAAGATAAGATGGAACCAAGAGGCTATGCTTTTTAAGGACCCTTCCCTTCCATTTTCTTCTCAACAGTTCTTCAATCGAAGCAAAACGGATAAGGACGTTGCAAAATCGTCTAGGTTTCATCTAAAATGACTCGTCAATTATATGACAAGAAGAAATCAGGGTACAAGTTGCAAAAAGAAGAAATGAAAGAAATTTTTAGGGAGCATGATTTTAATGGCGACGGTCGCTTGAGCATTAAAGAATTATCGAGAGCATTCGGGCAATTTGGCGCATTCTTCCCTCTCTACCGTGCAGCTTGTGGGTTGTTCCTTGCAGATGATGACGGCGATGGATTTATCAGTGAGCAAGAACTAGATAAAGTGGTAGATTATGCTATTAAATGTAAGTATAACCTACTTTAGTTATCATTTCTATCCTGCTGTGGAAGGTTCCCTAGTGAGTGAGTTGTTGATGTAAAAAAATAATATACAGAAAGGTACTTTGTGTGTGTTCAAGAGATACCTTCCCTATTATTGTAAAATGCCTTTGCTGATGGCTGATCCAAAGATGATAGCATTTCCAATAAAAATAAATTTTATGCTTCATTCTTGCTCTTGCATGATATGATAACAATTTTCTAAATATATATATTGTTTCAAAATAATAGACTTTATTTTAACAATGTACCAGGATCAGCTAACCTATTAATCTCTTATATCCAAAAGTTTCAAAAACAAATTACAAAATGATATAAACAACAATGATTAAGAAGTAATACAAAAATGCCAGTGTTGAAGTTTGCAACTTAATTAAAATTTTACAAATATATTGATGGATACACATCGTAGAGGAACGTCCACCAATATCAAAAGGTACGAAAATCAAACTAAACTGACCAATGTCCAATTATCTTCAAAATCGATTGGTTATTTGGTTCACTTTGGTCTAATTAATTTTGTTCGCCGTCATCTTGGCTTCGGTTTTATTAACAGTTTTTTGTATTCTCCATTTGTTATATTGGCCATCAAATCTAGGAAGAGAAGAGGGTGAAATAGAGTACGATGTTTAATTTGGGAGAGAAAGAGGCTCATGATTCTTTGAACCATAAACTTCGTCCTATTTGGATGTCAAGATTCATGTCTCATATAAGTATTTGGTAAATGGTAGAATGGTGAACCGAAGAAATATCCTCTCGTAAACGCTTGTTGAACATATAGCTCTCTCCATATGATGTACTGATTCAACATCTGATTTAGAAAACAAAACTAACATGGTGAAATTACAATTCTTTTTTTAAACTTTAGATACTGTTGTGTATTTTCATTTCTAAACTTTGAAAAAAAACCATTTACCTTCCTAAAATAAATAGTAAAATAATTCAAATAGTAAATAGTAAAACATACAAAAATTTCAAATTCTATCCAAGATAAACATTGATTAATTTCTATTGATATCTATGTTCATGCACTGTCTATTATTAAGAAAATCTTAAATATAAACTTTTGGTGGTAACAAACAACGTACTTCTTAACTATAATTATTACTCAAATTATTTTCTTAGCAAAATAACTAATGTTGTTAAACATTGTTCACAGTTAAGATGTAGAACCCTAATTTGCCCAAACAAACAACGAATACTCGAATTCTATTGTTAAAAATGTTTTCATTTAATTTATCCTCATATGTGTGTGGGTTTTTCTCTAGTGGGTTATTCATAATATAATATTTCGGTATACCTACTAATCCATCCTAGAATAATTTTTCAGAAAAGAAAAAAAAAACTATAAATTATAAAGAAATGAATAAAGAATAGACTAAAAATAGATTACTCAATCTTTCTTAAGTTATTATTCCAATCTTAAAGCTTAAGTTCAACAGATGATGTCAAAACACTATCTACGTCAATCACTATCTGATTTGCTACTTTTGCTAAGAATATAAAGTAGACTTTTCTATTTTTGACAACTTTTCTAAATTTTAATTTTTATAATTAAACAAAACGTACATAAAAAAGATATATTTACAAATAAAATTCGAAGTGAAATTCTATTTTAATGGAAAAGTAATTGACAAATTTTGTTATATTTTCAACTTTTTTTTAGAAAAAATATTTTTTTTAGAAAAAATATTTTTTTTAGAAAAGGATACTCATCATCCCCAATAATTATATTCAAAATAGGGCTCGGGGAAATAGTTCAAGTTTACAGGAAGGCTAGAGATAAGCCAAGACTATAAACCATACAAAAAACTAGCAAAAAACACTAAGGTGTTGTACAATTATAGAAGCTGAGTAATTTTTGAAAAGCTTGGTAGCCCATTGTGCTGTGAGATTGCAAATGTTTTCCCAAAGGTATGTATATGAGTGTGATAAGTTGTTGAATAGCCCGTTGTTTCTTTCCAACCAAATGGACCAAGTGATGGCAATCAACAGATTGAAGATAATCACCCCTCTTTGTGTCTTTATGTTGTTTGAACAGATCGTACTTATAAGTCCTGTGAGGTTATTATCAATGAGATCCCAATTTAATTGATTTTTGGCCATATTCCAAATGTTTCTGGTATATGGATAGTGGAGGAATATGTGGTCGGTTGTTTCATTGCTTTTCTTACAAAGTACGCACCAATTTGGGTTGAGACAAAGATTTTCCAATATTTTTCAAGATAAAATATTACTATATGTTTGGAATGTGCTACTTGTTGCATTTACCAATATTTTTAATCTTTGACCAATAAGTTTAAAATCCTAATTTAAGTAATGTTAGTAATTGCCTTGCACACACACACTTATCAGTTATCTTCATTCTCATAGGAATGACAATTGCATAAGCATAATAATTCCTTCTTTCACATTATTTCCAATTGTAAATAACAATATTGTTGAAAGTATCTACCTAATATAGTAAAATTTTCAATTCATCGATCAAGGGTTGATTTGAAAATTTCTATATTTTATGAATACATTGTTTCATTTTATCATATTTAAAAATGCTCAATTTATAATCTTAGTTCTAAAAAAATCCAAAACTTTTATTTCTATTTCTTCAACCCTTTCCACACAACCAAGCTCCAATATTTGAAAAAGAAAAGAAAACAAGGTATTCAAAATTAAAAGGTGTGGGAATTAAAACAGCCATAATTAACATATGAAAGGTTTTGTTTTTAATCAGTATGTTGTTTCTTTAAACACTTATTATTACGATTATGTAATAAATTTAAAACTTATTAGAGAAATGTTGTTGTTAGGTTTTTGGCGATTCAAACATATCGTAGTTTTTTAAAAAAGAAATAGAAAATAAAAAGGTAGATGAGAAAAAGAAAAAGGAACTAAGGAAGAGGATGGAAAACCTAAATCGGAGGTATGGTGATGGGGAACGGTAAGGCAAGTCGGAATCCATTTCCGGCAACGAAAAGTAATTAATAATGGAAAAAATACAAAGGTATGCTTGGATGCAGGAATGATTTATGGTGGGCTACTCACTCAAAATTATTCCTTTGTTCCTTCCTTTATTTATTTTGATGCACCACCACATTTTCAAATTACCACCATGAACCATGAATATTTTTTAAATATTAATATTATAAATATAGAAGAAAACGAAAACCTAAGTTAATATTTTGTGTAAATTTGGTAGTGAGGGTGAAAGTGGGAAGATAAGAATAGGGAACAAATGAATCTGCCACACCCATAATGAAGATGGTACCCAACTTGGAAATCTGAGCATCTTTCAACGAACAGTATTTTGGTATCTAGATAAGAAATGAATACTACGTCATTCACCATTTTCTAATGACATACTTTTAATGGTAAATACTTAGACGTTTCATGAAATTTATTTATGATTTATCTATGTAACGTTTACTAATTGGATGTTTAATTACAATTTTTTTTACCAATGACAAGATTTTTCATCTTTTTAGTTTTTCTTTTTCCTTTGATGATTGTAGATGCATTCAAGATCAATACAATCTCATTTTTAAGATTTGTGAAACTGTTAAAATAATTTTTGTCATATTAAAAACTAATTTAAATGTTTTTAGTAATTTTTCTATTGTATTGTTTCATAGCAAATATATATTAACTTTAAAAATTCGGTAGAAATGAGATAAAGATGTTAAAAAATGTTACATTTTTGCAATACGATCACGCACTCTTTCAACTAAACTACATATGCTCGATTTGACTAGTATGATTGCGTTGGAATCTGACACAAAATGGGTAGAAAATAAGTGGGTATTATAAGGCAAAAGCATCAAATATGCAACGACCATTATGTAACTCTTAAAGCCTAAAAGATAAAACGCAAATTGCCAAAAGCATCTTCCATCCTTTCCATTGTTGGAAAATTCATTAAGTACTTATTAATTACGATAACAAAGGAACAATTGGATTGTGAATTTGTCACTCCTTAATCACTTTGTGGATTTGGGTTGTCAACTTTAACCCTTTAACTTTCAAATTTTAGGAATTGAATTCTAGAATCTAGTGAGTATTAAAATTAATACACGTTTAAATTGGTATTAAATTTGTTTTTAATGGTAGATGTGTTTTGGTCTCCTTTAAGATATATATCTCTTACTATGCACATTCATTTCCTCTGCCTCCTTGTTAAAAGAAAATTGGTATAAAACAAAGATTTCCAAAAACCAACAAATAAATCATAATCTTAAAAGGGAAAAAAAAAGAGTAAAAGCCAGAGTCTTGTCAAATTAATTATAAGAATCCTCATAACTTTAACTGCAAGTTCTAGAAACAAAAGGAATAAATTTAATTGATATCATTCTTTTATTAAATGTTTCAAAGTAATTAAAACTATACATTGTTAGTATTAATTATTTGACAAGGTGTAACATATAATACCCTATTAACAATGAGAATGTACCTAAATTTCATGCATTCCATTTTTGACAAATTTTTATTGAATATATTATTTTTATTACAAAAATGGGTGCAACCCAAACTTTATCTAAAAGTTTTTCATGCAACAATATATCATGGCTAACTTTACAAGAGAAATAAGGCTTTACATTCAAAGAAAAGAAAATGTAATAGATAAGGATAATTATTAAATTCTTTTTGATGCATGAAGACTTTTTGAATTGATAATGAAATCAGAAAAATATTGACTACTTTCAAGACACGTATTCGATTCTTCACGTGAGCTTCATAAAGTTGATGTTAAACGTTTTGGCAGTATCCTCTTTTTTCTTTTTTTCTTTTTTTTTCCATTTTATTATTTTTATATAAAGAAAAATGAAATTCTCCTTTCTAAAATAATCAGAAAATACCTCATAAAAAAAAGAGAAAAAAATAGTAAAATGTAATATTTTAATTCTAAGAAAAGATTCCATATATCATTATGATACCAATATGATTACAAAGAAAGTGGGAGAATTCTACTATAAATACCCCACGATCCATACATCGATAACCACCAAGCAAACCATAAAAAAGATTACGAACATTTTGCTCCATCACTAAACCGTATCATTTCTAAGAAAATGTCTCGTGCAGCAACCAGGCTACAGCTCTCCAGGGAGGATATAAAGGAGATTTTTAGAGAGCATGACATCGATGGAGATGGTCGATTGAGCATGAACGAGATGGTGAAGGCCTTCGGGTTCTTTGGCAGTATTCTTCCTTTCTACAAAGCACACTACGGAATGGCTCATGCTGATGAGAATGGCGATGGCTTCATCGAAGAGGAGGAGCTCGACAAGCTCGTCGACTATGCCCAGAAGTTTCAGCACAGGAGGAAGTGCTGAGGTTATATGTGATTTTCCTCAGTCTGCTGATCATAATGTCATAACACTTCCAATTTACATGCACTACTTTAAATATTATACTCTCATGTTTAGAAGTTTTAATGTGTTGTATAAATAAAGAAAAGAAAAAGAAGGGCTAGGCTACGTAGCTAAAAGTCCTGCTTTGCCTTAGCTATCAAATGGGGAGTCGTTGTCTTTGTGTTTCAAAAAATAAAATAAACAAAAAAATAAAATCATATTGGGATAGTTTGTCTTGTTATTGTCATATTTGTAAGTTGTGTGTGCGTTTTTTACCAAAAAAACAAGAGGAAAAAGATCAACATAAATGCATCTAAATATCTCAATTAGATTGTGTTTGCATTTCTTAACAAATCATGATTATAAATAGTCTAAAGAACACTTATCCAAGTGAAAGTAACAAATATTTAGAATCTTAGATCGTGTTTGATAGCTCTATAACAATCTAGTTAAGTTATTTATAAATACTACTATACTACTTTCCATTCATGATTTTTTTTTCACTCGTAAAACTTTGGCTTTGTTCAACTTGTCATTGATTTCCCCTTTGAAAACTAAAACATATAAACATTTTAGAATTTTTTTTTTAGAATTTGACTAAATTATTGTTTATATTTTTTTTAATAATATGTGAGGTGGAAAACCAAACCTTTGAGTTCAAAGGTTGAAATCAAACACCATGTCTTTGTTTTGATTAAATAATTCAAATGTTAAGTAAAAGTTATTGTAATTGAGAAAATAACTAAAAACGTAATTTTAAAAAAGAAATTAAAAAATTAAAGTAGATTTTTTACAAACCCACAGAAATTGAATTTTATGTTTTTTAATTTACTTGCTTGAAATTTTGGGTTAACTGATGAGAATTTCTTATTTCTTGTACTATAAATTTTTTTATTGTTTTTTTAATTAATTACTTTTTATAAAAACAAAAATTACACAACTATTACTACTTCTCATCATGCATTTTATAATAGTATAGTGTTGAACATGGGTAAGATTTTGGTTGGTTTCTATCTAAATAGAATAAAATGAATTAAAGTATTTACAAATATAGTTGTGTACATAGTTTATAATATCTATAAACATTCATAGACCACTATCTATCATGAATAAATACGGTTGGAATATTGTTTAGATTTGCTATCAAAAATCTAGATTTGACTACCAAAAATCTTGAAAAAAAAGTTTAGATTTGACTATCACAAAATAGTTTAGATTTGGATGATCGTTAACGTTTGTTATATTTTAAGAAGATCTCTTTTAATAATTTATTTGACTATTTTTAAAACTTTTTCTATAAAAAAAACTAATACATCAATCTAGCTAAATCTTTTTGATATACTTCGAATATATTAATCTCTTTACTCTATTAGTGTTCTCTTTTTCTTTAAAAAAAAACTACGTCTTAATATTATTTAATGTTATTGTATATATCATATATGACATTTTATATACATTAAAAACTTCAATTTTCTACGATTACAATACCTTTGTTTTCAAAGCACCTTGGTTCTTGGAAAATCAAAACTCTATGAATCGTCTTAACCAAATTGGTTATGGTGATTGCCCTAATTTTGCATTCTAAGGGTTCATTTTGGGAAGCTTGTCTAAAAGTTACAATATCATATTCAGAGCTTCATATCACACTTTAATTCTCTGTAGGACATGTGTTCTGATGAAACTCTAAAAGAAGGTTTAAACAAAAATAAAGTGTTTTATTGAAAAATACTTTTTTCTTAATCCAATCTAACTAACTCTTAAATTTTATTTAAATTTCTAAACTTTTGTCTCGCTATTTTGATGCATGAACTTTTATTTTTATTTATTTTGATACTAAATTAGACATGTTTGGAATTAACATTTTGAAGTCTATGATTCTAAATTTTATGAAGTTTGTGTTTGGATAACCTTTAGAAGTAAGACTTTATTTTAGTGTGCAATTGTTTTAAACTGACTTTAAAATCAAGGATGTGTTCTCGACGAAGAATTTTGGAATATATGGGCATATGGATGGAAGAAAACTAAAGCCCTTTGGATGACGATAAACGTAGGAAGAATATAAATTTACAACCCATCATATGTTTTTTTTTTCCTATGATGAACCATAGTCAATCCACCTTTTACAATTATATTTTTAAAGGCTCATCTTGGTCACCATCTTACTTTTATTGGTTTGATCTTAAATTATATTAGTTTTTACAGTAACATTTTATTAAATCACTGATTAATTAATCAAAAACTTAGGCTAAATGTTGATACAAAACGTATATTTTTAGTACTTTATATTAGTTGAGGTACTTAGTAGTTCAAAGTTGTTTATTTATAGATTTTTTTTAAGAAAGCAATTGTTTCTTCAATACGATAAGAACATATGAAAACACAATGCCTATCAGAAATTATTAAGTAAAAAATTAAGAATTTTAATTAACCATTAACGTAGGTTTTTTCTAGTTCTGCAAACATGACAGCTTAAAGAAGATGGACAACAACTCAAAATTAAAATAATAATAAAAGAAATTCCTCAACTTTGTAGTTTATTTTAAAAATATTTTTATTCTTTCGAAAGGTAGAATATTATCTTTGACTTTGAACATTACAAAACTGTTCTCTAGAAATATATATGTTAAAATATCTTATTGAAGTTAGAACCTGAAATAGTATATGTTGATGACTGAGAATGATGCGGCAATATTATCTTTGAGGATGACCTAATTAAACATTGTTTTTATCACTTTTTGCATTATGCTCAACATTTTAATTTACTAACATTTCTTATCTATGAAGTATATTTTTTTTTTACAGAAAAAAAAATAATGTTACTTATGTACATGTTAATCTTTCTTCGTTTTCTTCAGAAGAAACCAAAAGGCACAAAACACACAAACACAATAACAAAAACTTTCTATAGCTAAAAGATGAAATGGGAATATGATTCCAATGAAGAAATTTAGAGATAATACGACTTTTAATAATGCATTATAAATACCATTCGCTTTCACTACTTGATGATATATCAAACAAAATCTTAAAGCCACGTCTAACTAAAACCCTAAAGACAACCACAAGAATGGAAGAAAAAAGCCTTTTTGTTGCACTCCAAAAGCCTCTGTCAGAGAAGGAAGCAAACCTTGTGCTCGAGATGCGCGATGCCAACGGCGATGGAATTCTCGATAAGCAGGAACTGATGGCTGACTTGACACACACTAACAAAAAACCCTCCACAAACTTACCAAACATGAAACTCACAAGGGAAGAGATCAAAGAAATTTTTGTAGGTTTCGACATCGATGGCGATGGTTTTCTAAGTAAGAATGAGGTAATACAGGCCTTCGGTATGATGGGTTCATACTCCCCGATGTTGAAAGCTCACTACGCCATGGCTTGTGCTGATGAAGATGGCGACGGTCTCATTAGCGAGCCTGAACTTAATAAACTCATTGATTATGTTCAGAGAACCAATAACAGGAGGAGGTTAAATTAATTAGCTATGTGACATATTCATATGTATGTATGTACTGCTACATAATAAATTTAAAGTTTCAAAATAACTTTTGAATTTAATGTGGGTGGAGGATTGAACTCAAATTAAAACTATTTGATTATTGGCAGGTTAAAAATAGCTTCTAGATCCTAAACTTTTCTAAAAGAAACAATTTAGTTATATAAATAATATAGTTTGAGACAATTGATTAGTTTGGTGTACTTTCGAATTTGAAGCAATTCGGTTCCCTAATACTTATTTGTAATCATTTATGAAAGAAGAGTTGTTTATATCCACTTTCCCCTTCCTTTCTGCTCCCTCTCTTTTTTTCCTTTTGACTCGTCAACCACAGTCCACATTAGTGCATTCATCAATGGTTCACCAGTTGGAATCGATCGCACACCGTTCGTCCTCATTCATCAGCTGTTTTCCATCACTGTCAACTTTTGTAGGCCACTTATCGTTGGATGGAAGATATTGTAAATATCATATGACTATAATTTATCAATTTTTTTTAGAATATTGTCTTACACTTTAAATATTATTCCGAAAGTTGCTACTATTTATAATAACTCTGTAATAATCTATTTGTTGGGCTGCTGCTCTTTGTTATGGCCCAAGTGGGAATAAGAGTTTGATCCAATCTGAATTTTGGTTGTAGGTATAAAGAAGGGAGAAGAATAGGCCACGTGGAGGAATAGCACATGGGTGATGTAAATTCAATCCTAATTTCAATTGTATATCCTTTGATCCTTTTGATTTGTTGAAATAAGAATTGAAAATCTCTCTCTAAACTCTGTTCTTTCCATTGTGATTTTTGGAAGAAAATTACGAACAACTCAAACATGCACATAGAAGAAAGGCCATGATGTACGTGGTTGGGTTAAATGAACCCTAACGAGAAGGGGAAGATTTGTTTTTTTGTGTATGAGTATTATCTGTTGCAATGTAACTGTTCGGAAAAATAAAGCCGTTGGAATCAAATTAAATATTCTTCATCATGTATACAAAGTGAAGACATTTTACCACGGGTGACACATACAATATTGCAGACAACCAAAATACAACAACAAACAACATACATGCTCAATTGTAGAGCATAAACCATATTGACCCAAAATCATACGAGCAAACATATAGACATAAATAAAAGATTACTTGGTCCATCGACTTAATTTATCATCCTGCCGTTGCTTTGCATTATTAAACCTCATGACATAGTCGACGAGTTTCTCCAACTCGTTTTCATCACAGAAACCATCACCATCTTTGTCAGCAAAAGCCATCCCAATAACTATGTCGAATCCCACTAAAAAAATATCCAAAGTGAAAGAGATGAGATTTATCTAATTTCCCCCTCGCATTATTATTCAAGAGTCTCTATCAATGCATGGGATTATTCTCGTTGGATGGAATTGAATGTGGCCTTCTACTTCTAGAATCTAACCTAATAATCATGACTTACTTCGATTTGATCCTTACGAATTCGATTCCACATAATTTGAAGGTGAGGACACCATATCCATATCTATCGCCAGTGTTGATTCTTTTTAACATTAAATAAAGAAAGTTTGCAAAAATAGCAAAAAAAATTATGATAATAGAGTACATGTCACTTT
Organism: Cucumis hystrix; assembly: GCA_025688845.1. Lineage (NCBI taxonomy): Eukaryota > Viridiplantae > Streptophyta > Magnoliopsida > Cucurbitales > Cucurbitaceae > Cucumis > Cucumis hystrix. The sequence continues at coordinate 17,560,382 of CM046885.1, read as the reverse complement.
ACATTTTCAAAATTATAAAAATTGCAAATTTAAAAGCATATTACAGTCTGATTACTGTCATATTTGCAAATTTTGCAATATGCAAAAAAGAGGTGTTATGATCTGTTTTTTTTATTTTTTTATTTTTTTTGTCATCTAATGCAATTTTCCTTAAATAAATTAAAAATCTGTTTATTTGCCACGAAGTTCATAGTTCGTTGGTTCAATTTTACTCTTCTAATTCGTTAGCTCTTAACTTCCTTGCTCTTCTTATCTAAGAGCTTTGGGCTTCTCTCTAGCCCTATGTGATCTTAGCCTATTAATAAATTTGGTGTTGGGAGTTTCATACTCGACACTAGTCTCCTTCTCCAAAAAAATTTTACTCTATGATTTAAATAAAAAGTGATTAGTTTTTAAATGGATATTTGTTTTGGGTTAATTGGGTACATCTCGAGTAGCATCTATCTCTATGCATACTATCTTTATTATTCACACCCAAAAAAGAAATAAATTATTATTAAAAAAACACGAAGAAATTGTTATATGTCAAACTATGGTTTAACTATTTGGTGAAATATATAGACATCATTCATGTAAGTATTGATTTTTTTATTTTGAATTTATTCAGTATAGTATAATTAAAAGTGTAGAAAATTCAAAATAGGTATTTGATAAAAAAAAAAAAATTAATATCAAACAGGGGTTACTCATTTCCTTTCAAAAAGAGTTACGTAATGACATGAAACATCACAAATAAAAGTTGGATAAAGAGGAATAGAAAAATTAGAAAAGAAAAGAGAAGGATTATCAGCTTTTGCAAGAATATGGTCCCTTTTGTCCCTTTCGAAAGAAATGTAGGAACCTATTTTCCTGAATTGTTAAATTTCAAAATAAATAATCAAAATGATTGTATATTAAAATATTTACAAATATAACAAAATTAAATAATCTCAAAATTTTCTATATTTTTTAAAAATATTTTACTTTATTTTATTATATTTGAAAATGTTGTTTTTCTTCCATTATTCATAGCTTTTAGTTCAAATTAGAGTGAAAGATTTGATTCAAGTACTATTGATGCAAGGTTTTTATTAGCACCCATTACTGGAATTGTTTAAATATAAAATTTATATGTGAAAGGATTAATTAAAGAATAAACTAGTTTAGGGTAATTGACTCATGGAGTGATCTTCATCCTACGTATAATAGTGGTGTTTGAGCAAAAATGTTACTAGCTAGCTAGCTCGTGATTTCTATCTATGTCTTCATATATATTAATACTTTTATTGATCTCAATTTTCCTCTATGCTTCTATCCTTTAATTAAACCAATCTTCGTGTTAGTTCAGAATAATCATAAGTTTTGGATTTAATTAATTTTTAGTGATGACTTTGTTTCTCCTCCCCCAACAAAGTTGAACTAAAAAAATTGATTAATAACCCGGGGTTACGTTATCAGTTTTTTATTTTCTTCAAAATAATATATACTTATATTTACCCTAATGTTTAAAATTATATCCTGAAAACCATGTTAACAACACTTTAAAGAACAAAACGGCCTTGTTTGAAAAAAATTATTTAAAATATAGAATCTTTTGATTTTCAAAAGCAAAGATTCAGTAAAGAACAACTTTGGATCACTATCTTTTAGATGTGATGTGTGGAATAATCGTCCCCGACGTGGGACTGATACAGGTGATATACAAAAAAAAATATCAGAAAGCACTAACAATTAATGATGTCTTTAATACTCTTCTAGTGAATCTAATTTATTTCCAAGGACTCTTCCAAATGTGAGAAATATTTGACTGCATCCATTTTTACGAAGTCTACTTAATTATAACTTGTCTTATGATAAATATTAGTATCACACGATCCACAATCAATTAGGCCTAGTACTTGGGAAGTTCTCCAAAGTGCATGTATAGGAGCAAAGTATTTGATGGATGATACCATAAAAATATGTTAGATTTTTCTTTTCTAGGGTTTGCAATTGAAGAGTAAATTTTTTTTAGAAACAATATTCACAAAGCAAAGGATCAAGAGATACATTGAGACATATCAACTAAATTGGTACATCTCTAACACTTTCAACAAGTTCTATAACCAAAACATGTATTAACTATAATGAGAGAGAGTACATAACGAAAGCTAAAGGGGAGCTTGGGACAGTACATAGAGATAGAGCTATATAAGACGAAGGCTTCCAATTTAGGAAAATTATGACAAGGATAACAGCATATATCTAATTTTTAATAAGAATGTAAATTTGAAAACTTGCATACCCCTAATAATCTGTAGATACAAATTTGAGTACTTTTAAATTTTAATTTTATGAATCAATTATACATTAAACTGCAGAGAGCCATATTAAACACTTTTCAAAACCGTTACCCAGTGCAATAATTAATTCCAAGAACCATAGTAATTAAATATGGAGTAATTTTGTATAATAATCAAGTTGATGATTGATTTGTTGTGAAATGTTTATGCTCTTGTCTTGTCATTTCAAAGTATTGTAGCTTTAAGTGGATGGTTCCTTTTCCCTCCGATGCAAATTCCAAATTCCAAATATCATAAATTTATTCTTCAACAAATAAAGAAAGAGTACTATATATGATAATAAAATTATTTGAATTGGAATCTTTCAAGTCAAGAAAAAAAAATTAGCTGTTTGTGACTCGTAATGATAATAACTTTCACCTAAATAAACTTGTCTCGTAATAATATATTTTATTAAATAGTCCAAATTTAAGATCCAATATAATAATGAAATACTCGTCCGAGTATAACAATAAGATGGTTCATATTAGAAATCTTAATGATAAATTATCAAAGATACTAACATCACGTATTAATTAAATTTTTCTTAGAGAAAGATATTGTAGGTCAGCAGGTGCATCAGGACATCTCCATTAGGTGGACACTTCCTTAGCACCCTTATCAATCCCGCTTCATTAAATAATGATGAGTTGAGACATATTAATTAAATTAGTTGAGATATTTTAGTACACACCTTGATCCTATTATCTAGTATTTTATTTTATATATATATGTATAAATATATATTAGTTATATTAGGGTATATAATATGATAATTTCTTTTTAATATACAGTAGTTACAGTACTGTATATAATATAATAAAACTTCCTTAGCTGCACCTACGTACTTAACTGAAAATTTTCCTGCTGTAAATAAATTGTTTTGGGAAATAGATAATTTTTTTTTCTTTTGGCTAATAATTAGGTGCAACATTTAATTCCATGTCTTTTTATAGATTAAAAAAGTCGTGTTTATAAAAAGAATATACTTGTCACAACCATTTTTTATATTGATTAACCATTTGAGTGGCATAAAGGATACGTGCAACTTAGACCTTATTTTTCTTTTTCTTACTTTTTAAAAGAGTAACTACTAAATGTAACCTAAATTACATCTAATCTCATTTTTTCTCTTTCCTTTACGCACAAAGATTTTTCAAATATCATATCATTAGTGAAAATAAATGCCACATCACACAGTTCTATTGGATAATGTTAGTCGGGCGAGCTAGAACTGATGCAACTAGTTTTTTTTTTTTCAAATAAAAATTGAATATTGTTTTTACTTTGTAATGAAAAGGGCTGCATAGGCTACACTCATCTCTACCTTATCATTATAACCCATTGAGCATGTGAAATGTAAATAATGTATTTAATAAAAATCAAGAGCTCTTTATTTTTTCTTCGACGTGATATTCTTTAACCCTAGTTAGTGGGGTACGTTAAGAAAATGTAGTATAAATACACAAAACCACAACCACCAAAGCTCACAAAACAAAACCCTCAGAACCTCCTTCTCCAAAGCAAAAAAAAAAAAAAGAATGGCGTTCCGTTCAGTGAACAACCTCCAATTCTGCAAGGATGACATGAGGAGAGCTTACAGAGAGAAAGTTGGGAGTTCAAGAAGAAGGCGTATCAAAATCCGCGACATCATCGACATCTTAGAAATCATCGGACCCATCATCCCTCATTTCTTCGGTAGTAACTCTCTCAGTGCCGGTCCCGACAACTACAATAATTCTGGTAATAACCACATGAATGGTGGTTATGGTCGTCGTGACGATGACATGGGTTCTGGTGATTATGGGAATGAAAGTAGCCACTACGGTGGACGTGGAAATGGTAACAGTCAGTACGGGATGAGGATGGCTCGTGCTGATGACTATTATGATCGTGAAATCACCGAGGAAGAGTTTGAGAGGCTTCTTGACTTTGCTGAGAAGAGCAATAACAATAGTTCCAGGATGTACTGATCAAAATATAATATAAAAATTATAGGTGTGGGACTAAATATAATAACATCAACCCCTTCCTTCTTGTAATCTACACTACTTCTACTCTATTATCCTTCTAATAAAATTAAAATAAATAAATAAATAATGGACTGCCTTGCTACTTCTTTTTCTTTCTTTTTTCATAATAATAATATAAAAAAAAGTTACTTGGCGTTTTTTTTTTCAATAAAAATATGTTTAAGAAATTAAAATTTGCAACTGTTAAGTATAGAATAGGATTTATAGTATGTCACTGCAATATTATTAGATAATATGATTATATGAAATTGGTTTTAAGTTTATCTTAATTTAATTTAGCAAAATTTTATTAACTTCAATTATTTTAGATTTATTGAACTTAATTAAATTTGAAAGACTAGTTTAAATCTAAATTGAACGGTTGCAAATATAATAATTAAATTCAAAGCATTAGATCTAATACAACCACTACAAGAAAGGGGGGCTCTCCCGACGCATAACATCGTCGGGAGATATATGAAAAGCGTCAGAAAAGGATTTTCCAACGCATAAATATACATCGGAACACAAGTCGGAAAAAATGTGTCGGGAGTTCCTAAACAATTCCCGACGTTGTATGAACGTCGAAGATGTTGTCAATATAGCGTCGGGAGTTCCTCTATTTTTTTTTTTAAATACCTATTCCCAACGTTGCTAACACCACGTCGGAGGAAGGCGTAACATACAATTAATGATCTTCTCTTCCTCCGATGCAACACTGTAGACGTCGGGAATAGGTACCCATTTTCCGACGCACCTGACACCACGTCAGAGGAAGACCAATTAATTGTCTGCCTCTTCCGGCGCTACACTTTCCACGTCGGAAATAGGGGTTCATTTCCCGACGTACCTGGCACCAAGTCGGAGGAACCCTAAACCATTCCAGCTAGTTCCGACGCTGATGTGTCTGCGTCGGGGGGAATGCCTTCCCTCGACGTGCACCAAGATGCGTAGGAAAACACCGGCTTCTACCGACGTCATGTTTTCGGACGATTTTTCCTGCGTTGGGAAACTCTCGATTTCTTGTAGTAAACGTTTTAAAAAATTACAAATATAGCAAAATTTGTAAGAGTTTATAGGTCTATTACACTTTACTATATTTGTAATTTTTTTAGGAGAATTTTTAAAAATAGTAGATTTTACAAAATATTTACAACCTATAGCAAATTTTATCACTGATAATCATTAATATGTTATAGTGATAGAAGACTATCATTGATAGAATTTAAAATTTTACTATAACTTGTAAATATTTTAATTTATTTTGCTATTTTAAAAAGTGTCCAGTTATTTAATTTTATATCTTCCTTCGTCCATCTCCCTTTTCTCTGTTTTCCTTTTTTCTTTCTTCTTCCTCTAAATCTCGATTTCACTTATTTTTCTATTATCACATTTCATCTTCCATATGTTGTGATCGTCTTTTATCCCTTCCTTCGTCCATATATATATGTGTATATATATAATTCAAAAAAGTCATTTGATACATATAAATAGACGATGCTTTTAGAAAACTTTAGCAAAGTTTATTGCATATGCAGCTTCTGCCATAAAAGAAAATAGAGTATTTTATTATAGCATGTCTATCACTTCAGAATAAAATATGACAGCATGATCTTTTGCGTGGTTTAATTTACAACAATTTGGATCAGTTTAGTAAGATTCTAGGGAAGGGTAGATATCATATGTTAATTTAAAAATATTGGTGGATCTCATAAAGTTTTGAAAATGTCAACACATTGTATTATTTCCTTAATTAAATGGTTTTGAAAATATCAAACAATTCTTTCAACTCATATTAGCTCAATAAATTCACACATATTGTGAGTTTTCTAAAATAGCTTATGTGTATTGGCTAAATACAGTGGAATTGTTCCTTTTATCCTGTGCTATTAAATACTAATTATTTTTTAAAAAAAAGTGATACAAATGGGTCACCAGGTGCACCAGGGCGCCTCCACTATGTGGACACACTCTTAGCACCCTCTTCATTCCCGCTTCATTAATATGGGAAAATGAGTACAAGAAGCAAGGATAATACAAAAAGGGCTAGAGAAAAGCCCTCAGACCCAATAAGAAACGCATAGCTAGTAGACTAGTCGAATGCATATAAGTTAAGAGCAATAGAACTCAGAGAATAATTTGAAAAACATTTTGATCAACTAGTCCAGAGTCCCGTTAGTGCTTTAATATCTTCCCAGAGATCATTTGGCCGCTTCTCCTTATCGTTGAAGGTTCTGTTATTTCTTTCCAGCCATATGTTCCAAAGAGTAACAGCCACCAAGTTAAATAAAATGATCTCCTTTTTGTTCTTTTGTTTCATTTTACAGACTTCATTGCAAAATGAAGAGGTTCTGGAGTGTGAGGAATTCCAATTAAGCATCAAACTCAGTTTTTCCCAGATGGCAGCAACATAAGAGCAATGAAGAAAGAGATGGTCTTTGTCTTCTTCGTTGTTTCTGCAAATTACACACCAGTTTGGCTTGAGGTTCATGCTTGGGAGCCTTTTTTGAAGATTGGCAGCCGTATTGATGCACTCATTAATAAGGGACCAAATGAAGAACTTGCATTTTTTGTCATGCTGGATCTCCACGAGTTTCTAAAAAATTCTGAGTCAGAAGAGAATGGTCCTCAACTATCACCTGTGTGGATGGCCGATTTTACTGATGTCGTCTTGACTGTCCCTTGAGTGTTCAGTTTCTAGATTGGTATATCATGGTCAGCAACAAAGGAGGGTGTAAAAAAGGTGGATTTAAGGGCATCCCATAAATTTGATTCACAACTTCGAAGAGGTCTCCTGGGATGAAGGTCCCAATCAAGGGTCATTTGATTCCACATATCCTTGATGGATCTATTTTTGCCATTTGATAGAGCATAGAGTCTTGGGTAGTGCAGAGCTAGAGAAAGGATATGTTTTCACCATTTTTAATTTCCCATCTAATGTTAGATAGGAAGAAGTCAGCATTTTTAATGATGGATATCCATGGGGCCCTACTGCTGCTATATTTTCCTTGTCGGCATGTCACCCAAGTATGATTGCTTGTATTTTGCCAGAATTATGCGTTTCCAAAGGGGGTTGTTTTCGTTATAAAACATCCACAACCATTTACATAGTAATGCAGAATTTGTGTCCTTTATACGACTGATTCCAAGACCACCTTTGTCTTTTGGGGAAGTAACCATCGGCCATCTTATAAGGTGGATGTTATTTTTGTCTTTAGAATTTGCCCAAAGGAAATTTCTCCAAATCTGCTCTATATGCTTGCAAACTGATGTGGGGACCTTGAAAACAGTGAGTTGATCTGTTGGGAGGCTGGCCAATGTAGAATTTATCAAAGTGATTTTGCCCCCTTTTGATAGGTATGAATATTTCCAGCTGTTGACCCTTTTGTGTATTTTTTCTGGAATATTTGCCCAGAAGTTCTTTGTCAGGGGCTTTCCTCCCAGCGGCACTCCCAGATAGGTTATTGGAAGAAATTGAATGGGGATCCCCCACATATTGGTCACCTGATCTAATCTGTTTGAGCCAACATTAACTGGTGAAATGGAGGATTTGTGGAGGTTGATGTTTAATCCAGAAGCTAGTTCAAAGAGATGAATTGCAAATCTCAAATTTTCTATAGATTCATCATGGTCTTCCACGAAGAGCAGAATGTCATCAGCAAAAAGCAGGTGAGTGAGGTTTTGTTGGTCATTGAGTCTAACGCCTCTGATTTTGTTGTTAGCCTCCAATTCTTTGAGCAATCTACTAAGGTAATCCATTGCAAGCACGAAAATAAAGGGGGAGAGTGGATCACCTTGTCTAATACCTCTGGTAGGTTGTATTTTTCTCCTTGGTCTTCCATTAACAAGAATGGAGTATTGTACACTTCTAAGACAGTGTAACGACCCAGACTTTTCTTTCCTTGTCTAAGTCGTTACTTTAACACAAACCGTTTGTTGACAAAAGACATAGTAAACTTTAGTTGGAAACCATCAGAAATTTGAAAAAACTTTAATCGGGCCCTATTTCAAAATAAAAAGTTCAAAGTACTTTTTACAAAAAAAATTTAATTAATTGTAAACTTAGTTCAAACAAAATAATTTAAAACCGTCAGCGGAAGCCGTTAAAAGACAGTCCTCTATGGCAATTCACGATTTCTTCTTGTCCCTCGTCGGTCTGCCCCTCGTATTACCTTTGCCTGCAAAGTTAAACATAAAAAGAGTGAGTATTAATATACCCAGTAAGAGACCCACTACTGGTCCCGTCAGGAAAAAATAAATTATTAGCTTCCTATGGAGTACCCTGCACAGTCACAGTCTTGTGATCCCGTAGGATGCACATAATCAGTCTAACGTCCAAGGGACGCATAAATCAATCTAGTGTTCTGCAGAAACACATATCAGTCTAGTGCTCCCGAAGGATGCACATATTAGTCTAGTGCTCCCGAAGGATGCACATATTAGTCTAGTGCTCCCTAAGGATGCACATATCAGTCTAGTGCTCCCGAATGATGCACATATCAGTCTAGTGCTCCCGAAGGATGCACATATCAGTCTAGTGCTCCCGAAGGATGCACATATCAGTCTAGTGCTCCCGAAGGATGCACAAAAGGGTGATAATCACGTAGGGCACCCGCAAGGTAACAACCACTAGGAAACCAATAATTTACCCCTCAGTCCCTTCTATACATCTTAACAGTCATTTACAACCCCATCAACGTCCTCATCACGTACTTTCCACTTAACCTCCAACAACCATTTATTTTTCCAATTTAATCTAAGGTCAGTCAAAACATATCAGTCTATCAGTCAACGAACTAAATACTCATAACATTCTCCTCCAAATACAAGGGTATGACTAATTAGTCCCGTTCGTCATAAGAACGCAACCACGACAGTATATCCTATACTCAGTCTAAACACCCATCCGTCAGCTCCAACCTTCCCCTATATAACATACATTTACTGTTTCCAATCATTCGACAACCATATGTACATATTTACATAGCCAGTCAGTCACCACATACAATTGACACCAAAACCACATAAATCCATACAAAATTATATATTCTCGTCGAAATATAATCTTAACTAAACATCCAGTCCACAGTCAAACACATGTAGCATATCCATTATTTCTACTCAATCCCAATATAATTATGCAGTCCAACACATCTCAAGGTTATAAGTGAGTCCAGTAGGAAGTCCCTTACCTCACTTTTATGCAAGTTCTTCAATCGAGCAATTTCCAATGAATAAATTCCTAAACATAATCAAACGTAAAATTAACATCTTTCTAAATAGTTTCATCCATTCAATTCACCCATACGTAAACTCCACAACTTACCCAAGAAGTGGAGAGACGAGCTCCAACGAAGCTTATGGCAAAACTCAAAGTCCCAATTCTTCAAATCTCCTATATCGCCTTCAAGAACAAACACTCAAACAACCAATTAAACAACATCAACTAATCGAAATTTCAATGTAGACTCTTAGATCCATTAATTTCATCCTTACCCAACGAATTTACAACGACATAGCGGCAGCGGCACACAACACAAGACCGGTCTTGAGGCGGCGGCGGCGGCGGGGGCGTGGGGAAGAAGAAGAAGAAGAAAAGAAAAAA